>CM059441.1:51776236-51906236 GCA_030390025.1 Squalus acanthias | reverse complement strand
TCTGCCTCCGCGCTCTCTCTCTCTCTCTCTGCCTCCGCGCTCTCTCTCTCTCTCTCTGCCTCCGCGCTCTCTCTCTCTCTCTGCCTCCGCGCTCTCTCTCTCTCTGCCTCCGCGCTCTCTCTCTCTCTCTGCCTCCGCGCTCTCTCTCTCTCTGCCTCCGCGCTCTCTCTCTCTCTGCCTCCGCGCTCTCTCTCTCTCTGCCTCCGCGCTCTCTCTCTCTCTGCCTCCGCGCTCTCTCTCTCTCTGCCTCCGCGCTCTCTCTCTCTCTGCCTCCGCGCTCTCTCTCTCTCTGCCTCCGCGCTCTCTCTCTCTCTGCCTCCGCGCTCTCTCTCTCTCTGCCTCCGCGCTCTCTCTCTCTCTGCCTCCGCGCTCTCTCTCTCTCTGCCTCCGCGCTCTCTCTCTCTCTGCCTCCGCGCTCTCTCTCTCTCTGCCTCCGCGCTCTCTCTCTCTCTGCCTCCGCGCTCTCTCTCTCTCTGCCTCCGCGCTCTCTCTCTCTCTGCCTCCGCGCTCTCTCTCTCTCTGCCTCCGCGCTCTCTCTCTCTGCCTCCGCGCTCTCTCTCTCTCTGCCTCCGCGCTCTCTCTCTCTCTGCCTCCGCGCTCTCTCTCTCTGCCTCCGCGCTCTCTCTCTCTGCCTCCGCGCGCTCTCTCTCTCTGCCTCCGCGCTCTCTCTCTCTCTGCCTCCGCGCTCTCTCTCTCTCTCCCTCCGCGCTCTCTCTCTCTCTGCCTCCGCGCTCTCTCTCTCTCTGCCTCCGCGCTCTCTCTCTCTCTGCCTCCGCGCTCTCTCTCTCTCTGCCTCCGCGCTCTCTCTCTCTCTGCCTCCGCGCTCTCTCTCTCTCTGCCTCCGCGCTCTCTCTCTCTCTGCCTCCGCGCTCTCTCTCTCTCTGCCTCCGCGCTCTCTCTCTCTCTGCCTCCGCGCTCTCTCTCTCTCTGCCTCCGCGCTCTCTCTCTCTCTGCCTCCGCGCTCTCTCTCTCTCTGCCTCCGCGCTCTCTCTCTCTCTGCCTCCGCGCTCTCTCTCTCTCTGCCTCCGCGCTCTCTCTCTCTCTGCCTCCGCGCTCTCTCTCTCTCTGCCTCCGCGCTCTCTCTCTCTCTGCCTCCGCGCTCTCTCTCTCTCTGCCTCCGCGCTCTCTCTCTCTCTGCCTCCGCGCTCTCTCTCTCTCTGCCTCCGCGCTCTCTCTCTCTCTGCCTCCGCGCTCTCTCTCTCTCTGCCTCCGCGCTCTCTCTCTCTCTGCCTCCGCGCTCTCTCTCTCTCTGCCTCCGCGCTCTCTCTCTCTCTGCCTCCGCGCTCTCTCTCTCTCTGCCTCCGCGCTCTCTCTCTCTCTGCCTCCGCGCTCTCTCTCTCTCTGCCTCCGCGCTCTCTCTCTCTCTGCCTCCGCGCTCTCTCTCTCTCTGCCTCCGCGCTCTCTCTCTCTCTGCCTCCGCGCTCTCTCTCTCTCTGCCTCCGCGCTCTCTCTCTCTCTGCCTCCGCGCTCTCTCTCTCTCTGCCTCCGCGCTCTCTCTCTCTCTGCCTCCGCGCTCTCTCTCTCTCTGCCTCCGCGCTCTCTCTCTCTCTGTCTCCGCGCTCTCTCTCTCTCTGTCTCCGCGCTCTCTCTCTCTCTGTCTCCGCGCTCTCTCTCTCTCTGTCTCCGCGCTCTCTCTCTCTCTGTCTCCGCGCTCTCTCTCTCTCTGTCTCCGCGCTCTCTCTCTCTCTGTCTCCGCGCTCTCTCTCTCTCTGCCTCCGCGCTCTCCCTCTCTCTGCCTCCGCGCTCTCTCCTCTCTCTGCCTCCGCGCTCTCCCTCTCTCTGCCTCCGCGCTCTCCTCTCTCTCTGTCTCCGCGCTCTCCCTCTCTCTGTCTCCGCGCTCTCCCTCTCTCTGCCTCCGCGCTCTCCCTCTCTCTGCCTCCGCGCTCTCCCTCTCTCTGTCTCCGCGCTCTCCCTCTCTCTGTCTCCGCGCTCTCCCTCTCTCTGCCTCCGCGCTCTCCCTCTCTCTGCCTCCCGCGCTCTCTCTCTCTGCCACTCCGCGCTCTCCCTCTCTCGTCTCCGCGGCTCTCTCCTCTCTCTGCCTCCGCGCTCTCTCCTCTCTCTGTCTCCGCGCTCTCCCTCTCTCTGTCTCCGCGCTCTCCCTCTCTCTGTCTCCGCGCTCTCCCTCTCTCTGTCTCCGCGCTCTCCCTCTCTCTGTCTCCTTCAGCTCTCGCGCTCTCATCGTCGTCCGCGCTCTCCCTCTCTTCTGTCTCCGCGCTCTCCCTCTCCCTGCCTCCGCGCTCTCCCTCTCTCTGCCTCCGCGCTCTCCCTCTCTCTGCCTCCGCGCTCTCCCTCTCTCTGCCTCCGCGCTCTCCCTCTCTCTGCCTCCGCGCTCTCCCTCTCTCTGCCTCCGCGCTCTCCCTCTCTCTGCCTCCGCGCTCTCCCTCTCTCTGCCTCCGCGCTCTCCCTCTCTCTGCCTCCGCGCTCTCCCTCTCTCTGCCTCCGCGCTCTCCCTCTCTCTGCCTCCGCGCTCTCCCTCTCTCTGCCTCCGCGCTCTCCCTCTCTCTGCCTCCGCGCTCTCCCTCTCTCTGCCTCCGCGCTCTCCCTCTCTCTGCCTCCGCGCTCTCCCTCTCTCTGCCTCCGCGCTCTCCCTCTCTCTGCCTCCGCGCTCTCCCTCTCTCTGCCTCCGCGCTCTCCCTCTCTCTGCCTCCGCGCTCTCCCTCTCTCTGCCTCCGCGCTCTCCCTCTCTCTGCCTCCGCGCTCTCCCTCTCTCTGCCTCCGCGCTCTCTCTCTCTCTCGCACTCTCTCTCTCTCTCGCCCTCTTCTCTCTCTCGCCCTCTTCTCTCTCGCCCTTTCTCTCTCTCTCGCCCTCTCGCTCTCTCTCGCCCTCTCTCTCTCTCGCCCTCTCTCTCTCTCGCCCCTCTCTCTCTCTCGCCCTCTCTCTCTCTCGCCCTCTCTCTCTCCTCTCTCGCCTCCTCTCTCTCTCTCTCGCCCTCTCTCTCTCTCTCGCCCTCTCTCTCTCTCTCGCTCTCTCCTCTCTCTCTCTCGCCTCTCTCTCTCTCTCGCCCTCTCTCTCTCTCTCGCCCTCTCTCTCTCTCTCGCCCTCTCTCTCTCTCTCGCCCTCTCTCTCTCGCCCTCTCTCTCTCTCTCGCCCTCGCCCTCTCTCTCGCCCTCTCTCTCTCTCGCCCTCTCTCTCGCTCGCTCTCTCTCGCCCTCTCTCTCTCGCCCTCTCTCTCTCTCGCCCTCTCTCTCTCTCTCGCCCCCTGCCACTCCTCTCCTCGCCCCCTCTCTTCGCTCCTCTCTCTCGCTCTTCTCGCTCTCTCTCTCTCGCCCTCTCTCTCTCTCGCCCTCTTCTCTCTCGCCCTCTCTCTCTCTCGCCCTCTCTCTCCCCCTCGCCGTCTCCCCCCCTCGCCGTCTCCCCCCCGCGTCTCCCCTCGCGTCCCCCCCTCGCCGTCTCCCCCCCTCGCCGTCTCCCCCCCTCGCCGTCTCTCCCCCCTCGCCGTCTCTCCCCCTCGCCTCTCTCCCCCTCGCCGTCTCTCCCCCTCGCCGTCTCTCCCCTCGCCGTCTCTCCCCCTCGCCGTCTCTCCCCCTCGCCGTCTCTCCCTCTCGCCGTCTCTCCCCCTCGCCGTCTCTCCCCCCTCGCCGTCTCTCCCCCCTCGCCGCTCTCCCCCTCGCCGTACTCTCCCCCTCGCCGTCTCTCCCCCTCGCCGTCTCTCCCCCTCGCCGTCTCTCCCCCTCGCCGTCTCTCCCCCTCGCCGTCTCTCCCCCTCGCCGTCTCTCCCCCTCGCCGTCTCTCCCCCTCGCCGTCTCTCCCCCTCGCCGTCTCTCCCCCTCGCCGTCTCTCCCCCTCGCCGTCTCTCCCCCTCGCCGTCTCTCCCCCTCGCCGTCTCTCTTTCTCTCTCTTTCTCTCTCTCTCTCTCTCTCTCTCTCGCCCTCTCGCTCTCTCTCTCTCTCCCTCTCTCTCTCTCTCTCTCTCTCTCTCTCTCTCTCTCTCTCTCTCTCTCTCTCCCTATCTCTCTCCCTCTCTCTCTCCCTCTCTCTCTCCCTCTCTCTCTCGTGTGCCTCTTATTCATTCCATATATTTCAATCTCTGAACAGCTTGTATCAGCCCCTGGAGTTATCCCTTCCCGTTCCATCATATCTCACAACCCAAACATGGACTGATTTTCTGGCTTTGGCCTGGGCCGTTCTTGAACCCATCCTCGGACCTTTCCCACTGGGGGAGCCAGCCAGCTGAGCCTGGTGCTTGTACTGGAGATGCTGGTTGATGTGTACCCGACCACTCGCACTGTATAACGCTGTGCCTTGGGCTTTATTCCTTACTTCAATCTCGTGTCACTTTTCACTTCCTTGTCTTCACTTTGCTGTAATATTGTTTGAGTTTGCTTCTTAGGATTTCTCCTTCAGCCCAGACAGAATGAAATGTAATCGCCCAGCCCTGGGACAGTACCAGACAGGAACTGTCTGTTTATGCAGGAACATAAGACAGTATGGCAGGAGAACAGAACACTTACATCAAGCCCACACATTCTATCCATTTAATCTCCTAAGTGGTAGTTTTGCATAAATACTCCATGACCCTTACTGCGAGTAAAGCAAAACTCCGCAATATCTGTCAACTTCCGCTAGTTAAAGTGTCTGGAGGCCCTCCACAGACGAGGATCCCCCTGCCCCAGCACCACACAAGCCCTCTTCTACTGTCTGGTTAAGGACAGGGCTGACACAACATTCAATGCTGTTTAACGGCAGCTTGCTGAGTGAGTGATGCATCAATCTCCAGATACTGAACTCCGAAACTGAACCAGGATTGAATCTGAAAAGTAAAGTTCTGCCACAACACTGCGGAAGTCTCTATCTGGGCCTATCGAGCTCGTTAACCCAAAAATGATTGAGCAATTAGCAAGCCAAAAGTGAACCTTCCATTCAGAAGAAGTTTTTTTTTATTCGTTTATGGGATGTGGGCGTCGCTGGCAAGGCCAGCATTTATTGCCCATTCCTAATTGCCCTTGAGAAGGTGGTGGTGAGCCGCCTTCTTGAACCGCTGCAGTCCGTGTGGTGAAGGTGCTCCCACAGTGCTGTTAGGGAGGCAGTTCCAGGATTTTGACCCAGCACCGATGAAGGAACAGCGATATACTTCTAAGTCAGGATGGTGTGTGACTTGGAGGGGAACTTGGAGGTGGTGGTGTTCCCATGCGCCTGCTGCCCTTGTGTATAGCAGCCTTCCATAAAACGCTGTCTGCTGTGTCCATTAACTACTCCAAGAACTGGTGAAGGACAAGATTGGACTTTGTCGGAGTATAGGCACAGATCCTTGCTTTCCAACACAAAGCAAAGTACTGCCGATGCTGGAAATCTGAAATAAAAACAGAAACTGCTGGAAATACTCAGCAGGTCAGGCAGCCTCTGTGGAGAGAGAAACAGAGTTAACGCTTCAGGACGATGACGAAGGGTCACTGACATGAAACGTTAACTCTGTCTCTCTCTCCACAGAGGCTGCCTGACCTGCTGAGTGTTTCCAGCCGTTTCTGTTTTTATTTCCGATTTCTCGACTGATCTGTATGAGGAACTCGAGTATTGAGACATACTCGGGACCCGCTGAATAGCTGATACACTTCAGGGACCCTCTGGAGTGTCACAGCACTGCTAGTGAACCCCTCTGGATTCGAAAAACTCCCTCAAATATTGACAAATTCCCACGATCTCCTGAAATACCGGCAGACTCTCGGACAGCCCGTATCCTGACTTCAGGGCATGGTGTCCGCTATCTAAAGGAAATTGCGTTCATTGCAGGAAATGTTTCTTCATTAGAGCGCAGCAAAAGAAACATTGTGTTAGTGAGTCCACAAATAACAAAAAAATCTATGAATAGGGAGCCCCCACCCCCCCGGCCGAATCCCCTCATAGAGTCTCTCACGGCTCAGGAACCCACTTTGAAAACCCAGGGCTTAGATGGTCAGGCACTTCATTTGAATACAGCTCTTGTACAGGGAGTCTGAGGAATGCAACAGGTCAGGGGTTAAGAGTGTGAGTTGTCATGTCTGTCAGATCGATATCGTGGAGGTGAAGCAACAAATTCACACAGGTCTATCTCGTTCAGATGTTTGCCTGTCAATTCTTGCTTTCCTCCGAAGGTGGCAGGGTGGATTGTACAGGGTGGAAGGGATTTTCCTGTTCCCAATTCCTGGCCGTGATGTGAGCATCCTCCCCTCACTGATTCTGACTACTTGCTGGCAGGGCCTCCCAACCATCTCCGTTGGATTCAGGGGTGGAGAGTCTTATAAAAGGAAAGAGATTTGGCAAAACAAAGCCAATACATGTGACACACTGTGCCATTAAAGGTCAAAAGCTCAATCAGCTGTGCTACTTTGTTTTGTGCTGTAGAAGGATATAGAATGATACAGTGCAGAAGGGGTCGATCTGCTGATAGGGTGAGATGAAGAAGGGTGGGAGGAGGCTGGTGTGGAGCATAAACACCGGCACGGACCAGTTGGGTCGAATGGCCTGTTTCTGTGCTGTACATTCTATCTAATTTTCATAATGCCATTTGATGGCGGCTTAATAATGATAGATTCACAAAAAGTGGCATTTACTTCCTACCTAAATTTCCCAAAATAACTGCCACCCATACACAATGTTCCCTGTATCCAGACTCTGTCGAACTGTCTGTGTGAGAAAGGCTTTGCTAGCCTCAGTGACAGCCTGGAGCTCGGAGTTCCACTGCTGCTCTGACAGTAGGCGGACATTTGTTGAATACTGTTCCAAACGAGCTGTCGGGGTGCGAGTTATCAGAAAGGGACTGGAGAAACTTGAGGTTCTCATTCTCGAGTCCGAGAGGTGGTCTTATAGAGGGAAGGAAGATTGTAATGGCGCAGAAAAGGTCGATCCAGAAAATGACTTCAAACTTGTGGGAGAGTCCAAAACTAGGGGCCATCAATATAAGATAGTCACCGATAGAGATTTCAGGAGAAACTTCTTCACTCGGAGAGTGGTGAGAATGTGGAACTCGCTACCACAGGGAGTGGTTGAGGCGAATAGTATAGATGCATTTAAGGGGAAGCTGGATAAAGACATGAGAAAGAAAGGAATAGACGGATATGTTGATGGGGTGAGATGAAGAGGGGTGAGAGGAGGCTCGTGTGGAGCACAGTTGCTGGCATGGACCAGTTGGGCCGAATGGCTGTAAATTCTGAGTAACTCAATTGCGAGAGTAGGGCAAGAGGACACAGATTCAAACTGCTTCACACATGGCGTGATTAACACATGGGATGCACTTCCAGTCCTTGGATGCTGTAATTGGGGAACTTTAGGGATGGATGCACTAAGATGGGCCGAATGGTCTTCCTCATCGCTAACTAGCTTGTGATCTTACTTTACCTTTTCTTCTCTGTGTTTATCTTCAGCTCAGAGTTAGCAAAGAACAAGATCATTTTCTCATCATCCCCAGGGGTATTTCCTACGGGGAGGTCTCCGGCTCTATTCTGGTGAGTACCTTCATCGCAAACAGTGATGACTACCTTTAACCCTCTCTCTCCCGGGTTCAGCTGTTTTATTTCCTTTTAGTTTAAGGCCAGTTGACCAGTGTGTTTCACACAGGAACAGGAGTAGGCCATTTGGCCCATCTGATTGGCCATTTGTCATGCCAGCTCTTTATTTGTTCAAACTCAATTCCCCTTCCCCTCTCGCGCAGGCACGATGGGCCGAATGGCCTCCTTCTGTGCTGTACCATTCTATGATTCTGTGACGCCCTTAATCCCAAGTAAGTATCTGCCTTTTAAACACCAATTAGTTCTTTATCTGGGCCTTCCAGGAAGTGCATTCCACATCTTCGTGGCCTTTCGGTGAAGAATTTTTTCTGGATTCGCTGTTAGCCGGTTTAGTTTGCTTCTCAGCCGTACTTCAGTGGGCAGCACTCTCACCTCTGAGTCAGAAAGTCGTGGGTTCGAGTCCCACTCCAGAGACTTGAGCACAAAATCTTACACTGCACGTTTTGGCTGCCGCGTCTCCTACATTACAACAGTGACTACACTTCAAAAATACTTAATAGACTGAATTAATGTGACTCCTGGGGTCGTGAAAGGTGCTATAGAAATGCAAATCGTTATTTTTTCCATTTTCTTTATGGCATCAGCATAATATCATCCTGAACTTTGATGAACGAACAGAGGGGGTTGATGGAGGCAGTGCAGCAGATGTACAAATAGACTTTCGAAAGGCATTTGATAAAATATATCGCAACAAACTTATTTGGAAAGTAGAAGCACATGGTATTAAAGGGACGGTGATAACTTGGATATGTAATTGGCGAAGGGTTAGGAGGCAGGGTTAGGAGGCAGAGAGTAACAGTGAACGGATGTTTTTCTGATTGGAGAGAAGTAGGCAGTGGGGTCCCCCAGGGGTCGGTATTAGAACCATTGCTTTTCTTATATATAAATGACCTGGACTTGGGTATAGGGAGCACAATTTAGAAGTTTGTGGATGATTCAAAACTTGGCAATGTGGTAAATAGTGAACAGGATAGTAGCAGACTTCAGGAGGACGCAGACAGACTGGTGAACTGGGCAGACACATGGCAAATACAGTTTAATGTGTATATGTGTGAAGTGATGAGGGAAACAACATGGGAGAGGCAGGATCATCTAAACGGTACGTGTGTGCTGCATCCTGCTTCCATTCTACCATTGTTGCTCCAGGGAGTTCCGAAGATTCTGCTACCCTTCAAAACCTCATCGATTGTCCAGCATGCTCAACCAGTCCATTTGGTCCCCCACTTCAAGCCAACAAAACCATGTCAGTTGACATCCAGACCGAAGCACCGCCTCTGCCTCAGTCTGAATTCAATGGGCAGTGCCGTGTGGGTTACAGATAAAGCTACTTTCAATAAGGGGACTTCATACAGGGGCGTTCTCACAGTGCCCTGGTCGGAGGAAATATGCTCATTGTTCATCTCCTGATGTCTACAACAGTCATTTCTGGGCAAGGCTGAGTTGATGCACTAAAATTAAATCTTATAAAGGACCCTGAAATGAAAATCTTACAATCCTGAAAAATATCGCATGAAATGTCTTAAAAATGCTTTGTAAAAATTGGCCTTTCTGCAACCGAACCTGCTGTGACAGCAAGACAGAGTGGCTCGGGTAGGCAGGAAGCAGAACTACTTTACCCAACTTGGTCGCAGTCCCTGCTTCTCAACAACAACAACAACAACAACTTGTATTTATACAGCGCCTTTAACGTAGTAAAACGTCCCAAGGCACTTCACAGGAATTTTTTAAGACAAATAATTTGTCAAAAATGTTTCCTCACCTGTCCCATGTTGTGCCTCTCTTCACCTGACCAAGTCCCCGATGTCTGCCCACCCGAGCTCCTTTTAGCTTTATTCCCAATGAAGGTTACAGATTTGCTGCTAATGGTGACTCCATCATTCACAGGTGAAGGTGAACATCCTGGGAGAAGTGGTTAACCAGGGCAGCACCAGTTTCTCTGTGGACTGTGCGGGATTCAGCCTGCACTCGGCGATATATGCTGCCCGCCCTGATGTCCGCTGTATAATACACCTACACACGCCTGCCACTGCTGCGGTGAGTACTTTGACATGACATCGAGAAGACCAGGGGGGAAAAATTGGGTATCGCCCATTTTGGGGCGCTAATATCGGCCGCGGTGCAAAGTTTAGCGCCTGGCGCTAATTATCAGCACCGACTGCAAAATTCGCCCCTGGAGGTGATTGGAACGCTAAATCAGGCGCTACACACCTCTCTTAAGGCGCAAACGTTGGGGAGCGAGGCGCCTACCGAAGCTCAGGCGATGTCCGTTACCATGGAAACCAGACAGACTGGCGCCGACCAGTTCTTAAAGGGGAGGGGCCATCTTGCTGGCCAGCCACACCCTGCTCATTGCAACCTTGAATCTCGGCCTGGAGAGACCTCGAAAGCAATTATGTTGGAAGCACTAATGGATCGGCCCAGGGAAAGAGCTCGGCGTTTCGGAACCTCAAAAGCAGTGCTGAGGGCCAAAACTCCTTAGGTCGGCGTTAAATCTCTCCAGACGTCTCTCTCCCTCTCAACCTGCGTGTACCAAAAATTTTGCCGACAAGAAAAGGCAGGAAGCGCGCACCTTTAAATAGCGCTCCCCCAGCCCCTTCCCGACATGAAAATGTTCCCCTCTACCTGTCGTTCCTAGCGGCAGGTGCTAAGGCAGGGGGCACGACTCAATATCCGGTCCGGGGCGTTGCACACTCTACTAATGTCACGATCTGCGGGCGCAGGAGATTGTGGCGGTAGTGTTTAGCAAAACGACTGGTCAATTTTGCGAGCGACGCTAAAATGGCTGCGCTCGGGCACTAAGTTCCTAGCACCCCGTTAGCGCCCCCCAGAGGCGCCAACCAACCAAATATTTCCCCCCAGATGTGTTACCAGCACCAGACTTCTTACTTAATGATGTGTGGAAACTGCCAGTCAACTCAATGCAAACTCAACGCCATTTACCTGCCCTGGTTCCATATTCCTTGATACCCTTCCCCAACACCAATCTATTCATCTCAGCTTCGACATTTTCACTTGAAGCCCCACCTCAACAGCTGTTCAACATTAAGTTTAATTTAATTTTCTTCTTATGAAATTTGGTTCTTGTAAAGTTGTTCTCCCTCTCCGCTCTGCTGCTGAGAGAGTGGAGAGTCGACCTGTTCCCAGACCCGCCCCACTGGTCCCGGGACCTGTTCCCAGACCCCTCCCCCACTGGTCCCGGGACCTGTTCCCAGACCCAGACCCCTCCCCCACTGGTCCCGGGACTTGTTCCCAGACCCAGACTCCTCCCCCCCACTGGTCCCGGGACCTGTTCCCAGACCCAGACCCCTCCCCCACTGGTCCCGGGACTTGTTCCCAGACCCAGACCCCTCCCCCCACTGGTCCCGGGACCTGTTCCCAGACCCAGACCCCTCCCCCACTGGTCCCGGGACTTGTTCCCAGACCCCTCCCCCCACTGGTCCCGGGACCTGTTCCCAGACCCCTCCCCCACTGGTCCCGGGACCTGTTCCCAGACCCCTCCCCCACTGGTCCCGGGACCTGTTCCCAGACCCCGCCCCCACTGGTCCCGGGACCTGTTCCCAGACCCCTCCCCCACTGGTCCCGGGACCTGTTCCCAGACCCCTCCCCCACTGGTCCCGGGACCTGGCCATCAGGCGGTACTGGGAACGACCAGGAATTACAACACAACCTCCACTCCACACTCCCCCCAGGGTACAACACTGATTGGGAACCGAGTGCAATGGAGATCAGACGTAGCTTGTTAGTGCAGGGCCCTGGTTTACTAGACCGGTGACCTAAAGACTACACCACTGTACCCCATCACCCAAAGTTACAGTTACCCCCAAGGATTCCCTTGATACAGAGCTGGTGCTTGTCACTCACACACTGGAGTACAGCAGTCAGCACTGCCAATTGACTGGCTATTCTGTGATATTCATGTAATTATTTGATATTGGTATCTGGGCTGTCTATTAAAGGAAGCATCTGTCTGACTTTACCCTAGTCCCTCAAGATATGAATGGCAGAACATATTGCTGATACAAAATTGATCATTTAAACGATGAACAGGCTGGGTCTCTTCTCTTGAAAAAAGATGGCTGAGGGGTGACCTAATAGAGGCCTTTAAAATTATGAAAGGGAGTGGATACCGAGAGAATCTTTCCACTTGTGGGGAAGAGCATAACTAGACGCCATTTATATAAGATAGTCACCAAGAAATCCAATCGGGAATTCAGAAGAAACTTCTATACCCAGAGAGTGGTGAGAATGTGGAACTCGCTACCACAGGGAGTGGTTGAAGCGAATAGTATAGATGCATTTAAGGGGAGGATAGACAAGCATATGAGGGAGAAGGGAATAGAGGGTTATGCTGATAGATTTAGATGAGGAAAGATGGGAGGAGGCTCGAGTGGAGCATAAACACCAGCATCGACTGGTTGGGACGAATGGCCTGTTTCTGTGCTGTATATCCTATGTAATATTCTATTTATCGTAAAGCAGGATTCTGTGCTTCTACTGAGCATTTCGTTCTGGCTTCCAGGTTTCAGCGATGAAGTGTGGCATTTTACCGTTATCCCACGAGGCCTTGCTCATTGGGGATGTGGCATATTATGAATATAATGGAGCCCCAGACAGAGAGGACGATCGGATTCAGCTCCAGAAATGCCTCGGGCCTACCTGCAAGGTACGTTACACATTTATTACTCATAATTTTATATTTGACTTTCCTTTTTTGCCCATTTTGTTAAGTAGCTTCACCCCCCCCCCCCCCCCCCCCCCCCCCCCCCCCCCCCCCCGCCGCCCCCCAAATGAACCTATCACCATCTGGTAAGAGAATGGGCGAGGTGAGCTATTTCATTGGCTGTTGAGTTGCCAACTTTGCTGTGTGAACCCTGACCCTTTGTCTTTTCCCCAGTCACCTGTTTGCTCTTGGTCCCCAAATAACCTCACCCACGACCCCTCTGTCCTTGCAAACCACCGCCCCTTCTCCCACCTCCTTTTCCTCTCAAGTGCTTAAACATGTTGTCACCTCACAAATCCGTGCCCGTCTCTCCCTGTTTAAACCTTTCCAATCCGGTTTCCACCCCTGCCGCAGTACGAGAATGGCGCTGCACAATGCCGTCCACGATATTCTCTGATTGCTGCCATGGTGATAATAACCCCGACAGTGTGGAGGCTGGAAGGTTTATGACCAGGGAACGCAGGTCTGAGGGGATAAAGTGCATTAGCAACCAACTGCTAAACCATCATGAGGAACGATTAAACAATAATGATGCTCAGGGGACTTATTGACACAACATGGGGCAGTCAATTGGGTTGACAGGCTGTCGAGAAGAAAGAATCTGAATTCAAGCTTCAGCAGTGGGAGGGAACGAGCAATGCCTGGTCGCAGTGATCTCCATTCTGGCTGGCAGGCTGCTGCGACAGATCGATATTAAAGGACAGAATGTTGTGCTAATGACTGTGTAAGAAATCTCACCCATGTTTAAAGCTCCATGGGAGTGAGCTTGCTGGGGTCGATGATTTTGACAAGTCGCAGCACGAGGTCAGCTGATTTGAATATTATTCCGGCCCTTCGTGCCCGCAGTGTGCGGGAGTGGCGGACGGGCAACAGGGTCTTGAATGTCGGGCAACATCAGTCAGTCCAGGGCTGCTGGCTGCACCGAGAATACTGGCAGGGGGCAGAGCGGGAGGGGCAGGAGTGGCATGGGGGCACCGGGCATGGAGATTTTAAAATGTTTACAATGGGATCTTACTCTTCACCCGGCCCATGGGCAGTGTGGTGACTGGCGCTGTATTGAAGCAACACTCGGGGGGCCCCTAATGAGACACAGTTGCCAAACACTCCTGTCACCATAACAAGCGACCTTTGCATATGCCAAGGTACAACTTACTGCAGCGGAGTGCAGTCGTTGAGATGTGCTGTCGCAGACTGTCCTGTTTATTTTAATTCCGTAGGTTCTGCTCTTAAGAAATCATGGTGTGATCGCACTCGGCGAAACTGTGGAGGAGGCTTTCTATAAAATTTACCATCTTCAGTCTGCCTGTGAAATACAGGTAAGAGTTGTATGCAAAATATCAGGCTCTTAATTCCCTTATGATTCTGCCAATGAATTCCCTTACAACAGGCGGTAACCCTCCTCTCATCAGATGCAATGAAATAAAACCCAACATGACGACAGAGCAAACCATTTATGGAGGCCTGCAGTCAATAGGGACAAAAACACTTGATCGAAATGAATGAAGCCATCCCCATGATTCCGCTTCTGTATCTGGCGCAGAGCAACAGAATGGAGGGTCATTACATCCCAACAATGACCGACAGGAAAAGACCCTTTGGTCCATTCAGCCTGTCCAACACAACTGGGATGCCCCTGTGATCACCATATATACACTCCACCCCACCCGAAACACTGGGATCACCAGATATACAGTCCACCCCACCCGAAACACTGTGATCACCAGATATACACTCCACACCACCCCACCCGAAACACTGGGATCACCATATATACACTCCACCCCACCCGAAACACTGTGATCACCATATATACACTCCACCTCACCCGAAACACTGTGATCACCAGAGACACTCCACCTCACCCGAAACACTGTGATCACCATATATACACTCCACCCCACCCGAAACACTGTGATCACCATATATACACTCCACCCCACCCGAAACCCTGTGATCACCAGATATACACTCCACACCACCCGAAACCCTGTGATCACCATATATACACTCCACACCACCCGAAACCCTGTGATCACCATATATACACTCCACCTCACCCGAAACCCTGTGATCACCATATATACACTCCACCCCACCCGAAACACTGGGATCACCATATATACACTCCACCCCACCCGAAACACTGTGATCACCATATATACACTCCACCCCACCCGAAACACTGTGATCACCATATATACACTCCACCCCACCCGAAACACTGTGATCACCATATATACACTCCACCCCACCCGAAACACAGGGATCACCACATATACACTGTACCCCACCCAAAACACTGTGATCACCAGATATACACTCCACCCCACCCGAAACACTGTGATCCCCATATATACACTCCACCCCTCCCGAAACACTGTGATCACCATATATACACTCCACCCCACCCGAAACCCTGGGATCACCATATATACAGTCCACCCCACCCGAAACACTGTGATCACCATATATACACTCCACCCCACCCGAAACACTGTGATCCCCATATATACACTCCACCCCACCCGAAACCCTGTGATCTCCATACATACAGTCCACCCCACCCGAAACACAGGGATCACCACATATACACTGTACCCCACCCAAAACACTGTGATCACCAGATATACACTCCACCCCACCCGAAACACTGTGATCCCCATATATACACTCCACCCCTCCCGAAACACTGTGATCACCATATATACACTCCACCCCACCCGAAACACAGGGATCACCACATATACACTGTACCCCACCCAAAACACTGTGATCACCAGATATACACTCCACCCCACCCGAAACACTGTGATCCCCATATATACACTCCACCCCACCCGAAACACTGTGATCACCATATATACACTCCACCCCACCCGAAACACTGTGATCACCATATATACACTCCACCCCACCCGAAACACTGTGATCACCATATATACACTCCACCCCACCCGAAACACTGTGATCACCATATATACACTCCACCCCACCCGAAACACTGTGATCACCATATATACACTCCACCCCACCCGAAACCCTGGGATCACCATATATACACTCCACCCCACCCGAAACACTGTGATCACCATATATACACTCCACCCCACCCGAAACACTGTGATCACCATATATACACTCCACCCCACCCGAAACCCTGGGATCTCCGGGGACAGGCGAAAAGCTCGATAGGCCAACTGGGCGAAAAGCAATCCGGAAAATTCCTCCCTGACCCCCCTTAGTCCAGGAGACCACTCTGGCCCTGATAATTCCCTGCAGTACCTACCTTTAGTACAAAGTGATCTCCAGCCCAGCCAGAAACCGGTCCAGCTCTCGCTTGAAGGAATTCGTCGAATCAGCAGCACCACTCGAGCCGGCAGCTGGTTCCAGAGGTCCACCATTCTCTGGGGAAAGAACCGCCTCCTGACATCTCACCTAGATCCGTCCTTAAACAACTTAACTTTGTGACCCCTGGTCCTCCCTAACCTATTGAGTTGAAACAAACTGTCTACACGAACACAATCAATTACCGTCATCATCTTATAAACCGTGATCAAATCGCCCGTATTCTACACTTCTCTAAAGTGCAGAGTCCCTTGATTGCTTTGATGCAATAACTCCACGGAATTGAAATGACATGTTGATAACTCATTCAGACTTCACTCTCGGGTATTCTGTGTGATGGAGAAATTGAGATTCGGCCGTGGTAAAAGGGTTTGGTTTTTTTCAGTAAACCTAATTAGCAGGCAGATGACTTGCTCCCGTGTCCTTCCTAAAGCCCTTCTGTTTATCTCACCGCACTGGGTTCTGCTGCTGTCGGAGTTTGCCTCAGCCTCGTGCCTCCCCCAGTAGCATGGCTGAAGTTGGGAAATCTTCGTGCCTCAAGGCGCTAGCCCGTGTGGCATCACTCGCTGGCACAGTGCATCGGTCAGACACAAGCATTTAACAGGTGCGCCTTGTTTACAGGTCTCGTCCCTCTCCAGTGCGGGCGGAGTGGAGAACGTCATCCTTCTGGACCGCGACAAATACAAGCCCCATGACATTGGCTCTGTGGGCTGGGCAGGCAATACATTTGGACCAATGCAGAAGAGCCGAGTCGGTGAACACGAGTTTGAGGCTCTGATGAGGATGCTGGACAACTTGGTGAGTCGAATGGAGCCAACATTTAAGCTCTTGATTGAATGGTCTTCTCTGTTAGGGAGTGGCTTGTAGAAGAGATGCTCAACACACAGGCGGGGAATTGATATCACACAAACCGATATCGAAGTGTCGAGGCCTATAACAACCCGTATTTATAAAAACAAAGACTTGCATTTCTATAGCACCTTGCACAAGTTCAGGGCCTCCCAAAGCACTTCACAGACAATTGGAGTGTAGTCACTGTTGTAATGTGGGAATCACAGCAGCCAATTTGCGCGCAGCAAGCTCCCACAAACAGCAATGTGATAATGACCAGATAATCTGTTTTTGTTACGTTGATTGAGGGATAAATATTGGCCTAGGACACCGGGGATAACTCCCCTGCTCCTCTTCGACATAGTGCCATGAGATCTTTTACATCCACCCGAGAGAGCAGGCGAGGCCTTGGTTTAAAGTCTCATCTGAAAGACGGCACCTCCGACAGTACAGCACTCCCTCAGCACTGCGCTGGAGGATCAGCTTTCTGTGCTCAAGGCCCTGGAGTGGGACTTGAACCCACAACCTTCTGACTCAGAGGCGAGGGTGCTGCCCACTGAGGCACGGCTGACACACTGAGATGCCCCTCAGTGATTTACAATCCAGTCGAGAGGTTGAGACAGAAGGTGCTGACGGAGACGATGGAGGTGTCTTCCTGAGATTGAATCTTCACTTCATTGGCAGGTGCCTGGCATTACTTAAATTTAATCGAATCTCACAGCACAGGCGGAGGCCGTTCGGCCCATCCCGCCTGTGCCAGCTCTCTGAAAGAGCTCTCCAATTAGTCCCACTCCCCCACTCTTTCCCCACAGCCCTGCAAATTAGAGTAACTGTTTGATTTAAGATAACGTTCTTGAACATCGGCTGAAACCATCGATATCACAGGTTTGCAGTTCAGCAGCAGAATCCGTTGGGATCTTGCGGATTGAGCGGTTTCGCTCCCTCTGGTGCTGTGCAGGGTGACGGGGCGGGTTATTCTGCTGCAGGATCTGAACGCATTTATTTTTAAACTGGTTGACATCAGCGTTACAATCGCGCACCACGAAACTACTCGTTAACCAGCGCGTTAGCGGAGGAGAGTTAATCCTCCATGAATTTTCTCAGGGAGGATTGCGGGGGTTATGTCCCGCGCTTCACACCTTCCATTAGCAGTGTGGTGTTTTTACACAGCCACTCTCTCTGGGGAGTTCATGATTGAAAATGGATCCAAATTAAGAGCGACTGCCCCTCTTTCATTTTTATTTTCACATCGTCGTAACTTGCTTGTAAGTGAAAGAAAGAAAGCCATTGCAAAGTGGTAGCTCTTAAGGTGAGTACGGTCTGAGGCATAAACAACACGGAGAGGCCACAGTGACAGACATTAGAGAGAGAAATAAATGCAGATGTCTATTGCAAAAAGCGTCACGCTGGTTTACACTTGTTGCAGTCGTTCTCTGAGCGCTGTCGAAGCCGTTTCAGTTTCTAAAAGACATGCCTAAGCAGCAGAAGTGTTATGAGGAGCAGCCGATAGCTGATCCATGACCGTTCATCGCATGTGAGGTGAGGTGGTGAGCACAGAAGGCATCACCGTCTAGTCCAATCCTGTCGTCACGCACAAACACACGGGGGGTGTTGGGTGGGGAGTGGAGGGGGTTAAATTGGTAAATTTTGGAAACCCAACCCGCCGCCAACACGCCTACTTCGGGTTTAACCGCGGCGGCTTCGGGCACAGCCAAGTGACTCGATCTGGAGAGGCGGGTCAGGGATTGTAACATTTAAATGAGATTTTGGGAGCAGTGTGGATTTAACGGCTGTGGGCCGGGTTTCCCACAACTCGGGGACACCCGGCGGCTGATGGAAGGCGGGAACTGCCTAATTCAGAAAGCGTCACGCTGGTCTATACTTGTTCAGTCATTCTCTGAGCGCTGTCGCAGCCTTTTCACTTTTTAAGACATGCCTAAGTAACAGAAGTGTTGGGAGCAGCAGCCTCCAGCTGGTCCGCGGCCGTTCTTCAAGGTCAGAGCTTTTCCAGCACTGCTTGTGGGCCAGAAGGAGCAAGGCGTGCTTCCCCCCCCCCCCCCCCCAGCAAACTCGCTGCCGCCATCGGCCTCCGTCCCCGCGATCTGCTGAGCCCGCCCTCCCACCAACCCCCCATCTTTCCCGACTGCCTGGGACCATATCTCCAAGGCTCTCCTCCGGCTGCGGCCTTCTACCGCTGGCTTTCCCAGTCCGGCATGGTAATGAGGTCCTGCCGTTAAAATTGGGTACGACCGCCGCATTGCCCGGCTGCAAACACACTCCCTCCCGGTAAATATCGGGGCCACGGTTTCCAGCAGAATCCACCGGGCGCTGATCAGTGTTGGGAACCGCAGCTGTGGTCAGCGGGCCCCGGACAGAGCAGGCAGGCCTGGGGTCTCGCACCATAGTTCAGTGCCACACTGTGGGGCCCGTTCACCCCAAGGCAGGGAGAGGACTGGAATCGGTATCCAAGAGACAAAAAGAATACTGTCGCGTGCTCGAGATTAACAATGTGGAAAGATGCGAGAAGCTGGGGTTGTTCTCCTTCGAGCAGAGAAGGTTAAGGGGAGATTTATTATGAGGGGTTTTGATAGAGTAGGTCAGGAGAAACTGTTTCTGGCAGGAGGGTTGGTAATTGGGAAAAATCAGGGGAGGTGAAGAGAATTTTTCCGCAGCGAGTTGTTGTGATCTGGAACGCGCTGCCTGAAAGGGCGGTGGGAGCAGATTCAATAGTAACTTTCAAAAGGGGAATTGGATAAATACTTGAAAAGGAAAAATTTACAAGAATATGTGGAAAGAGCAGGGGGAGTGGGACTAGTTGGAGAGCTCTACCAAAGAGCCAGCACAGGCACGATGGGCCGAATGGCCTCCTCCCGTGCTGTACCATTCTATGAACAATCAAAAGAAGGTAATCTTATTTTGATTTTGCTGCTTATTTGAGAGACATAGAAAAATATTTTGCCGGGGCCACTCAGTGAAACTGACCTACATTGGCTCCCGGTTAAGCAGCGCCTCGATTTCAAAATTCTCATCCTTGTTTTCAAATCCCTCCATGGCCTCGGCCCTCCCTATCTCTGTAATCTCCTCCAGTCCCACAACCCCCTGCGATATCTACGCTCCTCTAATTCTGGCCTCTTGAGTATCCCTGATTATAATCACTCCACCATTGGTGGCCGTGTCTTCTGTTGCCTGGGCCCATAGCTCTGGAATTCCCTGCCTAAACCTCTCCGCCTCGCTCCCTCTCTCCTCCTTTAAGACGCTCCTTAAAACCTACCTCTTTCACCAAGACCTGCCCTAATTTCTCCTTATGTGGCTCAATGTCAAATTTTTTGTCTTATAATAGTCCTGTGAAGCACCTTGGGACGTTTTACTACGTTAAAGGCGCTATATAAATACAAGTTGTTGTTGTTGTACTTTGGGCTGTTGGAGATGAGCAAGGTATTCGGGGAGAGGTGTCTTTAACCCGGAGAATGATTGGAACAAGGGAGAGACAGCAAAGGGGATTGAATGGATGGTGCCCAGTGAAAGGCTGTCGATGGGCAAGTACCTCCGCCTGCAGTCCGCGAGGTTCCCTTTCAGTTACTGCCGTGTTACCGAGACCCTCCGGTCAGGCCATGCTTCCGATGGGATGTCAGCCTCGCCAAAAATGCAACAAAAGAAAGTGAATAAAATCCTGAGACTGTTTGCCGTGGCTGAGCTGGAACGAATGCTCCTGTGAACATTTCCAGTCAGTGCAGGGGCCGGAATTAGACAAGGGGGCGTCACCTTAACATTAGAGCCGGGCCACTCGGGCGATGGCAGGAAGCAACTCTTCACACAAAGGGCAGTGGCAATCTGCAACTCTCTCCCCCAAAAAGCTGTTGAGGTTAGATCAATTGAAAATTTCAACAAGTACTTTTTCACCCAAAGAGCAGTAGAAATGTGGAAATCTCCCCCCAAAAAGCTGTGGGTGCTGGGACAGTTGGAGTTTTCAAGACTGAGATCGATCGATTTTTATGGGTAAGGGTAACGAGGGTTGTGAAGCTAAGGCAGGTCGATGGAGCTCAGGTACCGATCAGCCATGATCTCATTGAATGGTGGAGCAGGCTCGACGGGCTGAACGGCCTCCTCCTGTTCCTGTGGTTTGGGACTGGAGGCCGTTTATTCTGTTGAGCTGCGGCAATATTCCATTGCACCGTGTGGGGTAAACAATCAAAGATTATTCCTCTGAGTTTTGTTACAGGCAGGTTGTAATGATAGCAGAACAGGAGTGTTATTGTATAACACGGCAGTTGATCCTTATTTTTTGTTACAGGTCAGCGGGTTTCGAGAATGAGGCAACACTGGACAAAGAGCTCTTCTGCAAGTTTATGATGAGCTGAGTGTTTTTGTGATTTCAGGGGTACCGAACCGGCTATGCGTACAGACACCCGATTGTCCAGGAGAAGACCAAGCACAAGAGCGAGGTGGAGATCCCGGCTACTGTCACAGCGTTCACCTTCGATGAAGACGTGATTCCTCACACCTCGCTTCGGCACCACAGCCAGAAACAGCAGCAAGAGAAGACCAGGTGGCTGAATTCTCCAAACACTTACCTGAGGGTCAACGTCCGCGAGGAACCACAAGGAGGCCCCAGCAGCCCCAGGGCGAAAACCACAGTGAGAAGTCGTGTGTTGTGTTGTGTTGTACGCACTCTGCTCGTGGGTTTAGTACTGAGGGGGCCAAGCCAATCTCTCACGGCTTTTCCATACGCGCTAGCTACAGGTGAAGGGTGCGGGGAGGGGCAGGCGAATTATCAGGAATACAACAAGTTATCGTCTAAAAACAGAAGCAAAATACTGCGGATACTGGAATAACAACACAGAAAATGCTGGAAACACTCAGCAGGTCAGGCAGCCTCTGTGGAGCGAGAGCAAGCTAACGTTTGAGGTCGATGAGCTTTCATCAGAACCAGTCTCTGGAAGCGACGAGAGCAGAATGAGCTGTGAGCGAGGGTGGAACTGAAACATGGAGGGTGGGATCTGAATTGGAATCCATCTGGCATTAATGCGCAGAGGCAGGCAGTTGCTGAGCAGAGAGATGTGGCTGTGGAAGTGAGTTCAGCAGATGTGCGATCAAACACAAGAAGGGGAACAGATAGCAATGAAGGTGAACAGGGTAAAAGAGACCAGTTCTGACCAAGGCTCATCGACCTGAAACCTTAACTCTCTTTCTCTCTCTGCAGATGCTGCCTGACCTGCTGAGTATTTCCAGCATTGTCTGGTTTTTATCCCGCGAGTTATCTTGCTGTATAATGCAGAGGTGACAACAGCAACAACAGCAACTTCTATTTGTACGAGGGTGCGGTAGCATAGTGGTTATGTTACTGTGCTAGTAATCCAGAGGCCTGGACCAATGATCCAGAGACATGAGTTCAAATCCCACCACGGCAGCTGAGGAATTCAAATTCAGTTAATTAAATACATCTGGAATAAAAAGCTAGAATCAGTAATGGTGATGTTACGGAGGTGGAAACAGGCCGTCTTAGTTATGCTGCGGATATGTGGTCGGAAGCTCATTTCAGGGTCAAATATGACACCAAGGTTGCGAACAGTGTGGTTCAGCCTCAGACAGATGTTAGGGAGAGGGGTGGAGTCAGTGTCTAGGGAACGGAGTTTGTGGCGGGGACCGAAAACAATGGCTTCTGTCTTCCCAATATTTAATTGGAGAATATTTTTGCTCATCCAGAACTGGATGTCGGACAAGCAGTCTGACAATTTAGAGACCGTGGAGGGGTGGAGAGAAGTGGTGGTGAGGTAGAGCTGGGTGTCGTCAGCGTACATGTGGAGACTGACACTGTGTTTTCGGACAACAGCAAGTACTGCAAGAGGAATGTATTCAATAGCATTCAGCTCCCAGGAGGCTGTCGGGCAATCTAGTTAAACTTCAGGCTTGAAACAAAAGTACTTAATCTTGCGAACAAAAAAACCCCCCCAAAGTTGTGAAGTTTAGCACCTTGGATTTGGAATAGCCATCGAACCCCTCACTGGGGCTCAGACCGGCTCCTGGCGATCCTGGGCATCAGCTGTCAAATTTTATGACCGAAGATACAGCATTTTTTGATTTTTGCACAAAGTCTAATGTCTGGGAGTGCTCAGCGCACTGGAGTGTGTCACAGGAGCTCCAGGTGGCCATGTGTAGAATGATAGACACCTGGGAGTGAGCGTCACTCCGCCACTGGACAATCACAGCATGAAGTCTGAGCAGCTTTGGAGCTCATCTGAAGCCCAAGATTGAACTTTAGCCTTTGACTCACTTCCAGGTGAATTAATAAAGGTTACTTGGTTTAATCAGGATATCTGCTGGGTTGACCCGACACAAGCCCTGGTGTGACGGGATCAGTGGTGGGAGCTATACATGATAATGGCCCAGAACCAAATCACTGAGTACAGGCTGCTCTTGGCAGCAGTTTCCGATTGATAGATCACTCAGCATCTGTCTACAGTTGATTCCTGTGAAGAACGGTTTCACTGAGAAAGGAAACGATCCATGTCCGCGACCCCGCGGGATCGGAGAGTGCGAGCTCGGCACGTTTGCGTGAAAGGGCAGCACTGGGGGAGCGCACTGGGGGTCAAAGGGCAGGTTGCCTGGCTCCAGTAGCTCTGGGAGCCGACTGTCACCTGTAAAGGTGCCCTGTTCTTGGCGGGGAGCAGAAACGGCCGCAGTGTGAATGGCACCACTTGACGAGGTGGCTTCAGCCGTGCTGCTGGAGGGAGTCCTGTTGAGGAGGGTGGTTGACTGTGGAGCTGACGTGACCTTCCATCCTGTCTCACCTGCGCGCCAAATTTGCTGTTCTCAGGAAGGTTATGTTAAGTTCTGCCCACGTTTTGCTTAAGTTTATAATATCACCTTAAAAGACGTCTTACCTGCCCATCAATTTAAGTTTCAGGCGGGTCAGAGAGCGGGCCGCTCTGGCAGCTGTACTTGTACTTGCCCAATGCCCGAGTGCGCCCCTGTTTTACTGGTCCGCTGTGCACTGTTGCCATGTCTTTTCCCTGTGGGCCATTACATCTGACGGGCAGCACGCAACACGCACTGGGTGGCACTTGCACGCTGCGTGCTCACAGCGCACGTACAGTGGTGGCTGGCCTGGGCGCTCGGGCGGCAAACACCTCCCTTTATAATCTGCGAGCAGGAGCACGCCACTCGCAGCAGACAGTGGCGGGTTCAGTGGCGCATTCTTCGGCCGAGGGGGAGCACCGTCTCTCCACACTCGGGCGGCACAGCGTCCCCCGGGGAAGATCCCGGCTCGAGCCTTCAGGAGAGGCGAGTAGGCGACAGGAAGGAGTGAGAAAAAATCATTCGATACTAGGGTGTGGTTGGTGATTTCAGAACCTCATCCCCTGCGATTTCTCCTGTATAATAAGGATCTTGGGGCACAGTGATATCGAGAGAGAGAGAGAGAGCCTCATCTGCTTCCTCGCTGTCCTGACATTAGCTCTGGTCTCTAAGGAAATCTCCTGTTTTAAATATACATTAATTATGTTGGGCTCTGGATTTGTCATAATCTGATACAAAGCCGTCATTTGCTGATTCATGCCACTGACTTTATATACCTGGGTTTCAACAGCGCACTTACTCCGAGAATTCTGTGAGCTTTAAAGACTGGCAGAGCCTTGGTACATTAGTTTCAAATAGGCTGGCGGGACTCCAGCCTCGCTGGGTGGGGCACAAGTCCGAGCCCTGCTCTCCACTGACTGCCGGCTCCTGTCCTGCTGTTATTAGCGGAGCCCAAGCCCCCTCCTCGGGGAGAGGAATGAGAGGGAAAGCTTTCGCTGCAGTCCGTCTCGGCCCCCGCTGGGGAGGGGGCTGGTGGGCGGGGGGGGGGGTGGGCGCACAAGGATAACCAGAGGACAGCTCGGAACCAACTCGAGTCACACGACCTGAAAAGTTCCATTCGCAAATCAAATGACCATTCTTACTCCGTAACATTGAACAGTTGAAAATAAAAGCCCAGCGTCTCCTCACGCTGCCCTGGTTAGGTTAATCCCACCTTGTTGGGGTTCCTTCCCCCGCTGCTGTGCCACTTACTGCTGACCAAAGGGTGCTCGCTTTGCTTTTCCAAGGCCCCCTTTCCGAGCTGAGATGAGGATCTCGCCGTGTGTGGGAGGGATGGTGTCGGACAGACTGAGCGTTCCCGGTACCCAGGGAGTGAGGTGGTGTCGGACTGACTGAGCGTTCCCGGTACCCAGGGAGTGAGGTGGTGTCGGACTGACTGAGCGTTCCCGGTACCCAGGGAGTGAGGCGGTGTCGGACTGAGCGTTCCCGGTACCCAGGGAGTGAGGCGGTGTCGGACTGAGCGTTCCCGGTACCCAGGGAGTGAGGCGGTGTCGGACTGACTGAGCGTTCCCGGTACCCAGGGAGTGAGGCGATGTCGGACTGAGCGTTCCCGGTACCCAGGGAGTGAGGCGGTGTCGGACTGACTGAGCGTTCCCGGTACCCAGGGAGTGAGGTGGTGTCGGACTGAGCGTTCCCGGTACCCAGGGAGTGAGGCGGTGTCGGGCTGAGCGTTCCCGGTACCCAGGGAGTGAGGTGGTGTCGGACTGAGCGTTCCCGGTACCCAGGGAGTGAGGTGGTGTCGGACTGACTGAGCGTTCCCGGTACCCAGGGAGTGAGGTGGTGTCGGACTGACTGAGCGTTCCCGGTACCCAGGGAGTGAGGTGGTGTCGGACTGACTGAGCGTTCCCGGTACCCAGGGAGTGAGGCGGAGTCAGACTGAGCGTTCCCGGTACCCAGGGAGTGAGGCGGAGTCAGACTGAGCGTTCCTCCCCCGGTACCCAGGGAGTGAGGCGGAGTCAGACTGAGCGTTCCCGGTACCCAGGGAGGGAGGTGGTGTCAGACTGAGCGTTCCTCCCCCGGTACCTAGGGAGTGAGGCGGAGTCAGACTGAGCGTTCCTCCCCCGGTACCCAGGGAGTGAGGCGGAGTCAGACTGAGCGTTCCCGGTACCCAGGGAGGGAGGTGGTGTCAGACTGAGCGTTCCTCCCCCGGTACCTAGGGAGTGAGGCGGAGTCAGACTGAGCGTTCCTCCCCCGGTACCCAGGGAGTGAGGCGGAGTCAGACTGAGCGTTCCCGGTACCCAGGGAGGGAGGTGGTGTCAGACTGAGCGTTCCTCCCCCGGTACCTAGGGAGTGAGGCGGAGTCAGACTGAGCGTTCCTCCCCCGGTACCCAGGGAGTGAGGCGGAGTCAGACTGAGCGTTCCTCCCTGGTACCCAGGCTCTCCATCATGCCTGCCATTGTTAATGCAAAATTCATTTATTTCAAACTCATCGCCTGAACAAACACTCGACCACACCTGGAGGACTGGAAGCAGTTCCGGGCACCGTACGGTAGGAAGGATATATTGGCCTTGGAGGGATTGCAGCGTAGGTTTACCAGAGTGACAACAGAAACTGGGTCTGTCCCTCAGTTAGTCCAGTACTTACAGGGTTAAAAGGATTCCCAAACCAAGTATTTGTTCAGGCGATCAGTCTGAAATAAATCAATCTGTTAACGTCAGTGTGGAGAACGGAATAACAGCTCTGCCCGTGGGAGGAGCCTCTGGCTGGTGCCAGGTGTGGCCTCCTGTATTTTTGATCAGTGATTTAATGCATGCATAAAAGACCGACTTGCCAGTGGCTTTATGGAAATGTAATCCCAGCTGGCCTCCCCAGTGAAGCCTCAGCCTCTCCCTGCAGCGTGAGCAGTGCCTGGCGCAATGCAGGGGCGGCACTCGCCTGTGGCCGTCAGCTCCCTCTTGTGGAAGGAGTGACAAGTGAAGAAGTTCAGATGAAGCCAGAATTATATTTTCTGTTTTGCACAGTCACCGTTTGGATATTCCTGGGTGTTTTATAACTGACCTGCACAGCAGGTCGACTGATACAGATCCTTATCTGCCCCTCCCCCCCCACCCCCCCCCCCCCCCCCACCTCCCACCCATTCTATCTCCTCCCTCTGTGACAACTTCAGTTCTATTTGAATGTTGGGGTTCAATTGAAAATTTTCAAGACTGAGATCGATAGATTTTTGTTGGGTAAGGGTATCAAGGGATATGGAGAAAAGGCTGGTAGATGGAGTTGAGCTGCAGATCAACCATGATCTAACAGGATGGCGGAACCAGCTCGAGGGGCTGAATGGCCTCCTCCTGTTCCTGTGGCCAAATCAGAAGTTTAACTTTTTAGGCATCACAGAATCCCCACAATGCAGATAGAGGCCATTTCGGCCCATCGAGCCTGCACCGACACATATCCCACCCTATCCCCGTAACCCCACGTATTTAATCCCCCTAACACTAAGGGTCAATTTATCATAGCCAAATCAACCTAACCCGCACATCTTTGGACTGTGGGAGGAAACCGGAGCACCCGGAGGAAACCCACGCAGACACGGGGAGAATGTGCAAACTCCACACAGACAGTCACCCGAGGCCGGATTCGAACCCGGGTCCCTGGCGCTGTGAGGCAACAGTGCTAACCACTATGCCATCGTGTTGCCTCAGTACAAAGATTTTTCCAAATTTAGAATTTTTGCTTTTTTCTACCGAATTACGCTGTGCCAGTGTGCTGTGCCAGTGTGCTGTGCCAGTGCGCTGTGCCAGTGCTCTGTGCCAGTGCGCTCTGCCAGTGCGCTGTGCCAGTGCTCTCTGCCAGTGCTCTCTGCCAGTGCTCTGTGCCAGTGCGCTCTGCCAGTGCTCTGTGCCAGTGTGCTATGCCGGTGTGTTTTGCCAGTGTTCTACCAGAGGAATTGATGCCCCTGGAACAGCTGTAGAAGTGACGTGTGTCTCTTTTGATTTTGAAGTGGTTGAAAGCTGATGACGTCACGAGATCGAGCAGTGGGACTCCAATCAAGATTGAAACTCCCAACCAGTTTGTGCCTCTTTTTACAGACCCTCGGGAGGTGCTTGAAACAAGGAATAAGGTAAGATGCTTCACAAGACTTCAAATACTATCAAATGGAATATGATGGTGTTTTTAACATGCATGGCCAGTGGTTGAGTGGTATGTTTGGCTGGAATAAACAGTAAAAAGCAATGAGCTGTCGACTGCCTGAGCAGAACAAGTGTGGAAACGTGTCTCCAGTAAGAAGCAAATCTACATCAAGCCCACAGCCAGGACTCCCATAGTCAGTCAAATGTTTCACTCTCT
The DNA here is from genome assembly GCA_030390025.1 of Squalus acanthias. NCBI lineage: Eukaryota > Metazoa > Chordata > Chondrichthyes > Squaliformes > Squalidae > Squalus > Squalus acanthias. The sequence continues at coordinate 51,878,722 of CM059441.1, read as the reverse complement.
GCAAAGCTAGAGAGGATGCACACACTGGGAATACAGCATATAGGTGGATGGGATCAATACAAAGAATGCAGACTGGGAGTGTAGAGTACAGCCCCAGTGTTGCTAATTAAAAAATCTTTAAAAGCTAAAAAGTATAGAACAGGGTACTTTCTAAATGGTGAAAAGCCAGAAACAGTGGATATCCAAAGAGACTTGGGGTTCAGGTACATCGATCATTAAAATATCACAAACAGGTGCAGAAAATAATCAAAAAGGCTAATGGAATGCTAGACTTTATATTTAGAGGACTAGAATACAAGGGGGTAGAAGTTATGCTGCAGCTGTACAAAACCCTGGTTAGACCACACCCGGAGTACTGTGAGCAGTTCTGGACACCACACCGTGGAAGGATAGTTTAAAAATTAGAGCCAGACCTTTCAAGAGTGAAATTAGGAAACACTTCTACACACAAAGTGTGGTAGAAGTTTGGAACTCTCTTCTGCAAACGGCAATTGATGCTAGATCAATTGTTAATTTTAAATCGGAGATTGATAGCTTTCTGTTAACCAAAGGTATTAAGGGATATGGGCCAAAGACGGGTAGATGGAGTCGCAGATCAGCCATGATCTCATTGAATGGCGGAACAGGCTCGAGGAGCTGAATGGCCTCCTCCTGTTCCTATTGATAGGGTGAGATGAAGAGGGGTGGGAGGAGACTCGCATGGAGTATAAATACCAGCGTGGACCAATTGGGCCAAATGGTCTGTTTCAGTGCTGAAAATTCTATGTAATGTTCGAGTAAAACTCAAGGAGCTCATTTAGCTCCTTGAGTCTGTTCCACCATTCTCAACTCCGATTTAAAATTAACAATTGATCTAGCATCAATTGCTGTTTGCGGAAGAGAGTTTTAAACTTCTACCACCCTTTGTGTGTAGAAGTGTTTCCCAACTTAACTCCTGAAAGCATGAAAAATGGGGGCAGGGGTTATAGTCTGAAATTGTTGAACTCAATGTTAAGTCCAGAAGCCTGTAAAGTGCCTAATCGGAGGCCACGGACAGAGAGATCAGAGTGGGAGTGGAGCAGAGAATTAAAGTGACAGGCGACCGGGAGCTCGGGGTCCCCCGTACGGACTGAACGGAGGTGTTCCGCAAAGCAGTCACCCAATCTGCGTTTGGTCTCCCCAATGTAGAGGAGACCGCGTCATTAACAGCGAATACAGTATACTAAATTGCAAGAAGTACAAGTAAATCGCTGTTTCACCTGGAAGGAGTGTTTGGGGCCCTGGACAGTGGGAAGGGAGGAGGTAAAAGGGCAGGTGTTGCATCTCCTGCGCTTGCACGGGAAGGTGCCGGGCGAAGGGGAAGGGGTGCTGGGGGTGGTAGGGGAGTGGACTAGGGTGTCGCGGAGGGAGCAGTCCCTACGGAATGCTGAAAGGGGAGGTGAGGGGAAGATGCGTTTGGCGGTGGGATCACGTTGGAGATGGCGGAGGATGATCCGTTGAATGTGGAGGCTGGTGGGGTGGAAGGTGAGGACAAGGGGAACTCTATCGTGGGAGGGAGGGGCAGGGGTGAGAGCAGAAGTGCGAGAAATGGAACGGACACGGTCGAGGGCCGTGTCAACCACAGTAGAGTGGAATCCTCGGTTGAGGAAAAAGGAAGACATGTCGGAAGCACTGGTATGGAAGGTGGCATCGTCAGAGCAGATGCGGCGGAGACTGAGAAACTGGGAGAATGGAATAGAGTCCTTACAGGAGGCGGGGTGGGAGCAAGTGTAGTCCAGGTAGCTGTGGGAGTCAGTGGGCTTGTAGTGAAATAACAACAGAAAACGCTGGAAAAACTCAGCAGGCGAGGCAGCATCCGTGGAGAGAGAAACAGAGTTAACGTTTCAGGTCGAGACCTTTCGTCAGAACTGGAAATAGCAGGAAATCAAATAGATTTAAGGCAAGGATAAAGCTGGGAAAAGGGGGAGGGGATGAAAGAACAAAAGGAGAGATTAAGAGATATTCAAGGCAAGAGGTGGTGTTAATGTGACAGGTTAAGGCTAAAAGAAGTGTGAAATCCACTGGCAGAATGAAGGACAGCTGCCAGCTTCTAGGAGGGAAAAAAAGGGGGGGCGGGGGGGCAAACAAAAGGGTGGATGAAAAAATAAAATATAAATGTGATTGGGGCTGAGGTTATGAGCTAAAATTGTTGAACTCGATATTGAGTCCAGAGGGCTGTAGCGTGCCTAAACGAAAGATGAGGTGCTGTTCCTCGAGCTTACGCTGAGCTTCCGTGGAACAATGTAATAGGCCGAGGACGGTGAGGTCAGAGTGGGAGTGAGCGGAGAATTAAAGTGACAGGCCACCGGGAGCTCGGGATCCCCCTTACGGACTGAACGGAGGCTGTTCCGCAAAGCGGTCACCCAATCTGCGTTTGGTCTCCCCAATGTAGAGGAGACCACATCGTGAGCAGCGAATACAGTATACTAAATTGCAGGAAGTACAAGTAAATCGCTGTTTCACCTGGAAGGGGTGTTTGGGGCCCTGGACAGTGGGAAGAGGGGAGGTATAAGGGCATGTGTTGCATCTCCTGCGCTTGCACGGGAAGGTGCCGGGCGAAGGGGAAGGGGTGCTGGGGGTGGTAGAGGAGTGGACTAGGGTGTCGCGGAGGGAGCGGTCCCTGCGGAATGCTGAAAGGGGAGGTGAGGGGAAGATGCGTTTGGTGGTGGGATCACGCTGGAGGTGGCGGAAATGGCGGAGGATGATCCGTTGAATGTGGAGGCTGGTGGGGTGAAAGGTGAGGACAAGGGGAACTCTATCGTGGTTCCGGGAGGGAGGGGCAGGGATGAGGGCAGAAGTGCGGGAGATAGAACGGACACGGTCGAGGGCCGTGTCGACCACGGTAGAGGGGAATCCTCGGTTGAGGAAAAAGGAAGACATGTCAGAAGCACTGGTATGGAAGGTGGCATCGTCAGTGCAGATGCGGCGGAGACGGAGAAACTGGGAGAATGAAATAGAGTCCTTACAGGAGGCGGGGTGGGAGGAAGTGTAGTCCAGGTAGCTGTGGGAGTCGGTGGGCTTGTAGTGAATGTTAGTCAATAACCTATCCCCAGAGATGGAGACGGAGAAGTCGAGGAAGGGAAGGGAAGAGTCGGAGATGGACCATGTGAAGGTGAGGGAAGGGTGGAAATTGGAAGCATAGTGAATGAAATGTTCTAGTTCAGGGCGAGAGCAGGAGACGGCACCGATACAGTCATCAATGTACCGGAAAAAGAGGTGAGGGAGGGGACCCGAGTAGGACTGGAACAAAGAGTGTTCCACATATCCCACGAAAAGGCAGGCATAGCTAGGACCCATGTGGGTACCCATAGCAACACCTTTAATTTGGAGGAAATGGGTGGAGTCAAAAGAGAAGTTGTTCAATGTGAGAACAAGTTCAGCCAGGTGGAGGAGGGTGGTGGTGGATGGGGACTGGTTGGGCCTCTGTTCAAGGAAGAAGCGGAGCGCCCTCAGGCCATCCTGGTGGGGAATGGAGGTGTAGAGGGATTGTACGTCCATAGTGAAGAGGAGGCGGTTGGGGCCGGGAAACTGGAAACTGTTAAAATGGCGGAGGGCGTCGGAAGAGTCGCGGATGTAGGTGGGAAGAGACTGGACAAGGGGAGAAAAAATAGAGTCGAGATAGGAAGAGATAAGTTCTGTGGGGCAAGAACAGGCTGAAACGATGGGTCTACCGGGGCAGTCCTGTTTGTGGATCTTGGGAAGGCGGTAGAAGCGGGCTGTGCGGGGTTGGGGAACTATGAGGTTGGCGGCCGTGGGGGGAAGATCTCCAGAGGAGATGAGGTCAGTGACGGTCTTGGAAATGGTGGTTTGATGTTCGGTAGTGGGGTCATGGTGCAGGTGGAGGTAGGAAGAGGTGTCGGAGAGTTGGCGTTCAGCTTCCGCTCGGTAGAGGTCGGTACGCCAAACAACAACAGCACCGCCCTTGTCGAACTACTGCTCTCGCCGCATCTTGAGATCCACACTCAACGCCATGCGGCGCCACATGAACACTCTCGACCTCTCTCTTCAGCAGCACCGACGCACTCTATCTCACAGCTGTCTGGGTCCACAGTTCCATTTCATCCTTCGACTCATCCGACGCTTCAACAAAAAACTTTTTTTCTTCCTTTCCGATGTCAAGGATCGCAAGCTTCATCAACACTTGAACACCAACGTCCCTCCGGAACCTCCTTCCCCTTCACTTTCCTCTGACCCCCCTTCTCCCAATCTCACCCCCTGCCACGTTTTCACTATCCCCTCTGACCTTCCCCTTTCTGACCCCGAACGATCAGTCCTCAGCAAAGGCCTGAGCTTCATCCCCTTACGCCCCCACCTCAATGAATTTCGAGCTCGGCACGATGCTGAGCTCTTTTTCCGCCGCCTTCGCCTCCGTGCCCACTTCTCTGGCCAGGAGTCTTCCCCCCGTATGGCTGACCCTTTCTCCCGCTTTCAGAATTCCTGTTCTATCTGGACCCCTCCCTCTGGCCTCTTACCCTCTCTAGATCTTTTCATTGCCAACTGCCGGCGTGACATCGGCCGTCTCAATTTCTCTGCTCCCCTCTCTCACTCCAACCTACCTCCCTCTGAACTTGCAGCACTCTATTCCCTCAGATCCAACCCCGACATTGTCATTAAACCTGCTGACAAGGGTGGCGCTGTTGTTGTTTGGCGAACCGACCTCTACCTAGCGGAAGTTGAACGCCAACTCTCCGACACCTCCTCCTACCTCCACCTGGACAATGACCCCACCACCGAACATCAAACCACCATTTCCAAGACCGTCACTGACCTCATCTCCGCTGGAGATCTTCCCCCCACGGCCGCCAACCTCATAGTTCCCCAACCCCGCACAGCCCGCTTCTACCTCCTTCCCAAGATCCACAAACAGGACTGCCCCGGTAGACCCATCGTTTCAGCCTGTTCTTGCCCCACAGAACTTATCTCTTCCTATCTCGACTCTATTTTTTCTCCCCTTGTCCAGTCTCTTCCCACCTACATCCGCGACTCTTCCGACGCCCTCCGCCATTTTAACAGTTTCCAGTTTCCCGGCCCCAACCGCCTCCTCTTCACTATGGACGTACAATCCCTCTACACCTCCATTCCCCACCAGGATGGCCTGAGGGCGCTCCGCTTCTTCCTTGAACAGAGGCCCAACCAGTCCCCATCCACCACCACCCTCCTCCACCTGGCTGAACTTGTTCTCACATTGAACAACTTCTCTTTTGACTCCACCCATTTCCTCCAAATTAAAGGTGTTGCTATGGGTACCCACATGGGTCCTAGCTATGCCTGCCTTTTCGTGGGATATGTGGAACACTCTTTGTTCCAGTCCTACTCGGGTCCCCTCCCTCACCTCTTTTTCCGGTACATTGATGACTGTATCGGTGCCGTCTCCTGCTCTCGCCCTGAACTAGAACATTTCATTCACTATGCTTCCAATTTCCACCCTTCCCTCACCTTCACATGGTCCATCTCCGACTCTTCCCTTCCCTTCCTCGACTTCTCCGTCTCCATCTCTGGGGATAGGTTATTGACTAACATTCACTACAAGCCCACTGACTCCCACAGCTACCTGGACTACACTTCCTCCCACCCCGCCTCCTGTAAGGACTCTATTCATTCTCCCAGTTTCTCCGTCTCCGCCGCATCTGCTCTGACGATGCCACCTTCCATACCAGTGCTTCCGACATGTCTTCCTTTTTCCTCAACCGAGGATTCCCCTCTACCGTCGTCGACAGGGCCCTCGACCGTGTCCGTTCTATTTCCCGCACTTCCGCTCTCACCCCTTCCCCTCCCTCCCGGAACCACGATAGAGTTCCCCTTGTCCTCACCTTTCACCCCACCAGCCTCCACATTCAACGGATCATCCTCCGCCATTTCCGCCACCTCCAGCGTGATCCCACCACCAAACGCATCTTCCCCTCACCTCCCCTTTCAGCATTCCGCAGGGACCGCTCCCTCCACGACACCCTAGTCCACTCCTCTACCACCCCCAGCACCCCTTCCCCTTCGCCCGGCACCTTCCCGTGCAAGCGCAGGAGATGCAACACATGCCCTTATACCTCCCCTCTTCCCACTGTCCAGGGCCCCAAACACCCCTTCCAGGTGAAACAGCGATTTACTTGTACTTCCTGCAATTTAGTACACTGTATTCGCTGCTCACGATGTGGTCTCCTCTACATTGGGGAGACCAAACGCAGATTGGGTGACCGCTTTGCGGAACACCTCCGTTCAGTCCATAAGGGGAACCCCGAGCTCCCGGTCGCCTGTCACTTTAATTCTCCACTCCACTCCCACTCTGACCTCACCGTCCTCGGCCTATTACACTGTTCCATGGAAGCGCAGCGTAAGCTTGAGGAACAGCACCTCATCTTTCGTTTAGGCACGCTACAGCCCTCTGGACTCAATATCGAGTTCAACAATTTTAGATCATAACCTCAGCCCCTATCACATTTATATTTTATTTTTTCATCCACCCTTTTGTTTGGCCCCCCTTTTTTCCCCCTCCCAGAAGCTGGCAGCTGTCCTTCATTCTGCCAGTGCATTTCACACTTCATTCAACCTCAACCTGTCACATTAACACCACCTCTTGCCTTGATCATCTCTTAATGTCTCTTAATCTCTCCTTTTGTTCTTTCATCCCCTCCCCCTTTTCCCAGCTTTATCCTTGCCTTAAATCTATTTGATTTCCTGCTATTTCCAGTTCTGACGAAAGGTCTCGACCTGAAATGTTAACTCTGTTTCTCTCTCCACGGATGCTGCCTGGCCTGCTGAGTTTTTCCAGCATTTTCTGTTGTTATTTCAGATTTCCAGCATCCGCAGTATTTTGCTATTAACTCCTGAAAGGTCTGGCTCTAATTTTTAGACTCTGCCCCCGAGTCCTAGACTCCCCAACCAGTGGAAATAGTTTCTCTCTATCCACCCTATCTGTTCCCCTTAATATCTTGAAATCTTCGATCAGATCACCCCTTAACCTTCTAAATGCTAGAGAATACAACCCTAGTCTCTAATCGTTCCTCATAATTTAACCCTTGGAGTCCGGGTATCATTCTGGTAAACCTACGCTGCACTCCCTCCAAGGCCAATATATCCTTCCTAAGGTGTGGTGCCCAGAACTGCTCCCAGTACTCCAGGTGTGGTCTAACCAGGGCTTTGTATAGCTGCAGCATAACTTCTACCCCCTTGTATTTTCGTCTAGATATAAAGGCCAGCATTCCATTAGCCTTTTTGATTATTTTCTGCACCTGTCCATGACATTTTAATGATTTATGTACATGGACCCCCCAAGTCTCTTTGGACATCCACTGTTTTTAGCCTTTCACCATTTAGAAAGTATCCTGTTTAGGTCCAAAGTGGATGCCCTCAAACTTGCCTACATTAAAATCCATTTGCCACAGTTTTGCCCATTTGCTTAATCTATCAATATCCCTTTGTAATTTTATGCTTTCATCTACACTGACTACAATGCCGCCTATCTTTGTGTCATCAACAAATTTGGTTATATGACTTTCTCTCCCATCATCTAAGTCGTTAATAAATATTGTGAATAGTTGAGGCCCAACACCGATCCCTGCAGGACACCACTAGTCACATCCTGCCAATTAGAGTACCTGCCTATTATCCCTACTCTCTGTCTCCTGCCGCTCAGCCAACTTCCTAACCAGCTCAATAATTTGCCCTCAATTCTATGAGCTTCAACTTTAGCCTGATTTCCCTCTCTCACCATTCTTAAATGATGGAATTACATGTGCAATTTTCCAATCTAAAGGAACGGTTCCTGAATTGAGAGAACTTTGGAAGATTATAGTTAGGGCATCTGCAATGTTCTCGCCTACTTTCTTTAAAACCCTGGAATGAAAACCATCTCATCCTCGGGATTTGTCACTCTTCAGTGAAGAATATAATGGCACTACTGTTATTTTGCTTCCATTACTTTTGGTGAGTCCCCATCCCTGATTCAATATTAGTTTCCTTGGGTTGCCCAGCAGGCTATCCCATCAACATAACCTTTGATTCCTTTCTCCCTCGTGTACTTATCCAGCTTCCCCTTAAATGTATCTGTGCCATTCGCCTCAACCACTCCCTGTGGTAGCGAGTTCCACATTCTCACCACTCTCTGGGTAAAGAAGTTTCTTCTGAATTCCCTCTTGGATTTATTGGTGCCTGCCTTGCTGAATAAGCAACTCGGTAAGGTTAGCACATCCTAGGCATTGAGTCACACTTCTTGTAACTATAATTAGGAAAACAAATTTGTATACACAGTGAGAGACACACAGAAAAAGAGAGAGAAAAATACACAGCATGATCGAGAGGCTGTGTGAGAGGCATACAGTGTGAGCAAGAGACTGAAAGAAAGAGGGAGAGAGAGTTGAAAACAGACATACAAAATGCCGAGTGAAATTGTGTGAGAACCATAGAGAGAGAAAGAAAGTGAGAAACCGAACGAGTGGAGGGGGAGACAGAAAGAATTAGAGGGGGAGACAGAAAGAATTAGAGGGGGAGACAGAAAGAATTAGAGGGGGAGACAGAAAGAATTAGAGGGGGAGACAGAATTAGAGATGAGGAGACAGTAAAGAATTCGAGGCAGAAAGAATTAAAGAGGAGAGACGTGAGAAAGAATTGGAACAGGAGAGGCAAGCAGAGAGAGACTTTGACAGGACGAGATGCGATTGCATTTTCCTTTCAGCTTGTGAGCAGTGCCACGGGAGATCAATTGCTTAAAAACCCAGCTTTGTTTCCGCTTTCTTTCAGTGTCTGGTGACGAGCTAAATCTGCTCCTTGTTTTACTGAAGATTGTTCTTTAACCCTTAGATTCGAGAGCAAAATCGTCAGGATATGAAGTCAGCGGGACCACAGTCGCAGCTGTTGGCCGGAGTCATCACAGAGAAGAGCCGCAGTCCAGTAAGTTACAACCTCGGCTTCACCCACCCTGAGCATTCCCAAAGACCACTTTCCACTCCTTTAACGACAACTTTATGTTCGCTCCCTCTTTGAAGGGACTGGGATGGCATCATATCAACCTTTCAAAGAGCCGGCGCAGGCACGATGGGCTGAACGGCCTCCTTGTGTGCTGTCTGATTCTGTGGTGAAAGGGGTGGCATGGACATGACTGGCCGAATGGCCTCATTTTGTGCTGTAAGCTTCTATGGTTCTATTTTATCGGTAGTCTCGGGAAGTCCTGATTAAACATCAAATTCGCCCCGGCGTTCCTACATTCAGGCAGATCACACTTTTGTGCGTTGCGCAGAGCTGAGCTGATGACTGTGCGTTGTCTCTGTCAGTCTGCAGAAGGTGCCCTGGCTTCAGAAGCCCAAACTCTGACCCAGGAGGAGTCGCTGGAGGTGAGGAAGGAGCCTGAACCGCCGAACCCTTTCAACGAGCTCACAGACCAGGAACTCGAGGAGTACAAGAGAGAGGTAGAGCGGAAACAGCTCGGATTGGACGGTAATGTTTCTCATTCTCTTGTGCACTAAATCTGCTGATGAGACTTGCAAGTTCAGATAAAAGTAACACAGAACACTGATGACCGTATCGGTGCCGTTTCCTGGTCTCGCCCTGAACCCTGGCTCCATACTTCCTTATAAACTGTTCTCAGGTGTCAAGGTGTCAGCCGTGGCTCAGTGGCAGCATTCTCTTGCCTCGAGTTAGAAGGTCTTGGGTTCAAGGCCCAGAGACTTGAGCGCAGAATCTAGGCTGACACTTTATTGCAGTGCTGAGGGAGTGCTGCACTGTCGGAGGAGCCGTCTTTCGGACGAGATGTTAAATTGTCTGCTCCCTCAGGTGGAGGTAAAAGATCCCACGGCACTATTTGAAGAAGAGCAGGGGAGTTCTCCCGGTGTCCTGGGGCCAATATTTATCCCTCAACCAACATCACTAAACCAAATTTATCTGGTTATTATCACATTGCTGTTTGTGGGAGCTTGCTGTGCGCAAATTGGCTGCCGCGTTTCCCACAATACAACAGTGACCACACTTCAATAGTACTTCATTGGCTGTGAAGCACTTTGGGATGTCCTGAGATTGTGAAAGGCACAAGTCTTCCTTCTTTCCTTTCACAGCACTCCCTACTCATGTTATCACTGAAGTGATCCAAAACTCGGCTGCCCGTGTCCTAACTGGCACCAAGTCCCGTTCATCCATCACCCCTGTGCTCGCTGACCTACATTGGCTCCCGATTAAGCAACGTCTCGATTTAAAAATAGTCATCCTTGTTTTCAAATCCCTCCATGGCCTCGCCCCTCCCTATCTCTGTAATCTCCACCAGCCCTACATCCTCCGAGATATCTGCGCTCCTCTAATTCTGCCCTCTTGAGCATCCCTGATTATAATCGCTCCACCATTGGCGGCCGTGCCTTCAGCTGCCTGAGCCCTAAGCTCTGGAATTCCCTCCCTAAACCTCTCCGCCTCTCTCCTCCTTTAAGACGCTCCTTAAAGCCTACCTCTCACCTGTCCTAATATCTCCTTATGTAGCTCGGTGTCATAGTTTGTCTGATTACGCTCCTGTGAAGCACCTAGGGACGTTTTACTATGTTAAAGGTGCTGTATAAGTTGTTGTTCTTGAGGTGGACCACCTTAATGTCCAAGCAGCAGGGCCTGTTTCCTAGGTTGCATCCCACGAGTATTAAAACATAAACTGATCTTCCAAGTCATTGTAATGAACAGTGAGATGTATTATTCACACACAGGTCCAGACGAGGAAGATACTTCTGCGGGATTTCTCCTCTCAAGACCCCACTTACTTCGCCAGTTAAATCACCCACATCTCCCGGGTCACCAGGAGGTAAGCTGTTGCTGAATCTTGAACAGTTCTTGTATCTCTCCCAGTTAGTCTCCATCATCGTAGCTCTCCATCTTAATTTGATCCATTTCTCATTGAGATCGAATGACAACAGCTCGCAGGGTTGATCAGAAGAGCCATCATCCCCTGAACTTGCTTTCGGCATATTTAAAGCACGATCCTGTGGATGGTTCTGACAGCAGACAGCTCCCGTCACTGGGAGAGAGGCTCCCGATCCGCTCCCGTCACTGGGAGAGAGGCTCCCGATCTGCTCCCGTCACTGGGAGAGAGGCTCCCGATCCGCTCCCGTCACTGGGAGAGAGGCTCCCGATCCACTCCCGTCACTGGGAGAGAGGCTCCCGATCCGCTCCCGTCACTGGGAGAGAGGCTCCCGATCCGCTCCCGTCATTGGGAGAGAGGCTCCCGATCCGCTCCCGTCACTGGGAGAGAGATTCCCCATCGCTCCCGTCACTGGGAGAGAGGCTCCCGATCCGCTCCCGTCACTGGGAGAGAGTTTCCCCATCCGCTCCCGTCACTGGGAGAGAGTTTCCCCATCCGCTCCCGTCACTGGGAGAGTTTCCCCATCCGCTCCCGTCACTGGGAGAGTTTCCCCATCCGCTCCCGTCACTGGGAGACTTTCCCCATCCGCTCCCGTCACTGGGAGACTTTCCCCATCCGCTCCCGTCACTGGGAGAGAGTTTCCCATCCGCTCCCGTCACTGGGAGAGAGTTTCCCATCCGCTCCCGTCACTGGGAGAGAGTTTCCCCATCCGCTCCCGTCACTGGGAGACTTTCCCCATCCGCTCTCGTCACTGGGAGACTTTCCCCATCCGCTCCCGTCACTGGGAGACTTTCCCCATCCGCTCCCGTCACTGGGAGACTTTCCCCATCCGCTCCCGTCACTGGGAGACTTTCCCCATCCGCTCCCGTCACTGGGAGAGTTTCCCCATCCGCTCCCGTCACTGGGAGACTTTCCCCATCCGCTCCCGTCACTGGGAGACTTTCCCCATCCGCTCCCGTCATTGGGAGAGTTTCCCCATCTGCTCCCGTCATTGGGAGAGAGTTTCCCATCCGCTCCCGTCATTGGGAGAGAGTTTCCCATCCGCTCCCGTCACTGGGAGAGAGTTTCCCCATCCGCTCCCGTCACTGGGAGATTTTCCCCATCCGCTCCCGTCACTGGGAGACTTTCCCCATCCGCTCCCGTCACTGGGAGAGAGTTTCCCCATCCGCTCCTGTCACTGGGAGACTTTCCCCATCCGCTCCTGTCACTGGGAGAGTTTCCCCATCCGCTCCCGTCACTGGGAGACTTTCCCCATCCGCTCCCGTCATTGGGAGAGAGTTTCCCCATCCGCTCCCGTCACTGGGAGAGAGTTTCCCATCCGCTCCCGTCACTGGGAGAGTTTCCCATCCGCTCCCGTCACTGGGAGAGTTTCCCCATCCGCTCCCGTCACTGGGAGACTTTCCCCATCCGCTCCCGTCATTGGGAGAGTTTCCACATCCGCTCCCGTCACTGGGAGAGAGTTTACCCATCCGCTCCCGTCACTGGGAGTGAGTTTCCCATCCGCTCCCGACATTGGGAGAGAGTTTCCCCATCCGCTCCCGTCATTGGGAGAGAGTTTCCCATCCGCTCCCGTCATTGGGAGAGAGTTTCCCCATCCGCTCCCGTCACTGGGAGAGTTTCCCCATCCACTCCCGTCATTGGGAGAGTTTCCCCATCCGCTCCCGTCACTGGGAGAGTTTCCCCATCCGCTCCCGTCACTGGGAGAGAGTTTCCCCATCCGCTCCCGTCACTGGGAGAGAGTTTCCCCATCCGCTCCCATCATCTGCTGTTCCTCGTGTACACCCAGGAATCAGCTGTTCCCCGTGTACACCCAGGAATTGGCTGCTCCTCGTGTACACCCAGGAATCTGCTGTTCCTCGTGTACACCCATGTATCTGCTGTTCCCCGTGTACACCCAGGAATCGACTGTTCCTCGTGTACACCCAGGAATCGGCTGTTCCTCGTGCACACCCAGGTATCTGCTGTTCCTCGTGTACACTCAGGTCTCTGCTGTTCCTCGTGTACACCCAGGTCTCTGCTGTTCCTCGTGTACACCCAGGAATCTGCTGTTCCTCGTGTACACCCAGGTCTCTGCTGTTCCTCGTGTACACCCAGGTCTCTGCTGTTCCCCGTGTACACCCAGGTCACTGCTGTTCCTCATGTACACTCAGGAATCTGCTGTTCCTCGTGTACACCCAGGTCTCTGCTGTTCCCCGTGTACACCCAGGTCTCTGCTGTTCCCCGTGTACACCCAGGTCTCTGCTGTTCCCCGTGTACACCCAGGTCACTGCTGTTCCTCATGTACACTCAGGAATCTGCTGTTCCTCGTGTACACCCAGGAATCTGCTGTTCCCCGTGTACACCCAGGTCTCTGCTGTTCCCCGTGTACACCCAGGTCACTGCTGTTCCTCGTGTACACTCAGGAATCTGCTGTTCCCCGTGTACACCCAGGAATCTGCTGTTCCCCGTGTACACCCAGGAATCTGCTGTTCCCCGTGTACACCCAGGATTCTGCTGTTCCTCGTGTACACCCAGGAATCTGCTGTTCCCCGTGTACACCCAGGAATCTGCTGTTCCCCATGTACACCCAGGTCGCTGCTGTTCCTCATGTACACCCAGGTCTCTGCTGTTCCCCGTGTACACCCAGGAATCGGCTGTTCCTCGTGTACACCCAGGAATCTGCTGTTCCTCGTGTACACCCAGGAATCTGCTGTTCCTCGTGTACACCCAGGTCTCTGCTGTTCCCTGTGTACACCCAGGAATCTGCTGTTCCTCGTGTACACTCAGGTCTCTGCTGTTCCTCGTGTACACCCAGGAATCTGCTGTTCCCCGTGTACACCCAGGTCTCTGCTGTTCCCCGTGTACACCCAGGTCACTGCTGTTCCTCGTGTACACTCAGGAATCTGCTGTTCCTCGTGTACACCCAGGAATCTGCTGTTCCCCGTGTACACACAGTAATCTGCTGTTCCCCGTGTACACCCAGGAATCTGCTGTTCCCCGTGTACACCCAGGTCTCTGCTGTTCCCCGTGTACACCCAGGTCTCTGCTGTTCCTCGTGTACACCCAGGTCACTGCTGTTCCCCGTGTACACCCAGGTCACTGCTGTTCCTCGTGTACACCCAGGTCTCTGCTGTTCCTCGTGTACACCCAGGAATCTGCTGTTCCTCGTGTACACTCAGGTCTCTGCTGTTCCTCGTGTACACCCAGGAATCTGCTGTTCCCCGTGTACACCCAGGTCTCTGCTGTTCCCCGTGTACACCCAGGTCTCTGCTGTTCCCCGTGTACACCCAGGTCACTGCTGTTCCTCGTGTACACTCAGGAATCTGCTGTTCCTCGTGTACACCCAGGAATCTGCTGTTCCCCGTGTACACCCAGGTCTCTGCTGTTCCCCGTGTACACCCAGGTCACTGCTGTTCCTCGTGTACACTCAGGAATCTGCTGTTCCCCGTGTACACCCAGGAATCTGCTGTTCCCCGTGTACACCCAGGAATCTGCTGTTCCCCGTGTACACCCAGGATTCTGCTGTTCCTCGTGTACACCCAGGAATCTGCTGTTCCCCGTGTACACCCAGGAATCTGCTGTTCCCCATGTACACCCAGGTCGCTGCTGTTCCTCATGTACACCCAGGTCTCTGCTGTTCCCCGTGTACACCCAGGAATCGGCTGTTCCTCGTGTACACCCAGGAATCTGCTGTTCCTCGTGTACACCCAGGAATCTGCTGTTCCTCGTGTACACTCAGGTCTCTGCTGTTTCTCGTGTACACCCAGGTCTCTGCTGTTCCTCGTGTACACCCAGGTATCTGCTGTTCCTCGTGTACACCCAGGAATCTGCTGTTCCTCGTGTACACCCAGGTCTCTGCTGTTCCCTGTGTACACCCAGGAATCTGCTGTTCCTCGTGTACACTCAGGTCTCTGCTGTTCCTCGTGTACACCCAGGAATCTGCTGTTCCCCGTGTACACCCAGGTCACTGCTGTTCCTCGTGTACACTCAGGAATCTGCTGTTCCCCGTGTACACCCAGGAATCTGCTGTTCCCCGTGTACACCCAGTAATCTGCTGTTCCCCGTGTACACCCAGGAATCTGCTGTTCCCCGTGTACACCCAGGTCTCTGCTGTTCCCCGTGTACACCCAGGTCTCTGCTGTTCCCCGTGTACACCCAGGTCTCTGCTGTTCCCCGTGTACACCCAGGTCACTGCTGTTCCTCGTGTACACCCAGGTCACTGCTGTTCCCCGTGTACACCCAGGAATCTGCTGTTCCTCGTGTACACCCAGGAATCTGCTGTTCCTCATATATACCCAGGAATCTGCTGTTCCTCGTGTACACCCAGGTCACTGCTGTTCCTCGTGTACACCCAGGAATCTGCTGTTCCTCGTGTACACCCAGGTCTCTGCTGTTCCCCGTGTACACCCAGGAATCTGCTGTTCCTCGTGTACACCCAGGTCACTGCTGTTCCTCGTGTACACCCAGGTCACTGCTGTTCCCCGTGTACACCCAGGTCTCTGCTGTTCCCCGTGTACACCCAGGAATCTGCTGTTCCCCATGTACACCCAGGTCGCTGCTGTTCCTCATGTACACCCAGGTCTCTGCTGTTCCCCGTGTACACCCAGGAATCGGCTGTTCCTCGTGTACACCCAGGAATCTGCTGTTCCTCGTGTACACCCAGGAATCTGCTGTTCCTCATGTACACTCAGGTCTCTGCTGTTTCTCGTGTACACCCAGGTCTCTGCTGTTCCTCGTGTACACCCAGGTATCTGCTGTTCCTCGTGTACACCCAGGAATCTGCTGTTCCTCGTGTACACCCAGGTCTCTGCTGTTCCCTGTGTACACCCAGGAATCTGCTGTTCCTCGTGTACACTCAGGTCTCTGCTGTTCCTCGTGTACACCCAGGAATCTGCTGTTCCCCGTGTACACCCAGGTCTCTGCTGTTCCCCGTGTACACCCAGGTCACTGCTGTTCCTCGTGTACACTCAGGAATCTGCTGTTCCTCGTGTACACCCAGGAATCTGCTGTTCCCCGTGTACACCCAGGAATCTGCTGTTCCCCGTGTACACCCAGGAATCTGCTGTTCCCCGTGTACACCCAGGTCACTGCTGTTCCCCGTGTACACCCAGGTCACTGCTGTTCCCCGTGTACACCCAGGTCACTGCTGTTCCCCGTGTACACCCAGGTCACTGCTGTTCCTCGTGTACACCCAGGTCACTGCTGTTCCTCGTGTACACCCAGGTCACTGCTGTTCCTCGTGTACACCCAGGTCACTGCTGTTCCCCGTGTACACCCAGGAATCTGCTGTTCCTCGTGTACACCCAGGAATCTGCTGTTCCTCATATATACCCAGGAATCTGCTGTTCCTCGTGTACACCCAGGTCACTGCTGTTCCTCGTGTACACCCAGGAATCTGCTGTTCCTCGTGTACACCCAGGTCTCTGCTGTTCCCCGTGTACACCCAGGAATCTGCTGTTCCTCGTGTACACCCAGGTCACTGCTGTTCCTCGTGTACACCCAGGTCACTGCTGTTCCCCGTGTACACCCAGGTCTCTGCTGTTCCCCATGTACACACCCAGGTCACTGCTGTTCCCCGTGTACACCCAGGTCTCTGCTGTTCCCCATGTACACCCAGGAATCTGCTGTTCCTCGTGTACACCCAGGAATCTGCTGTTCCCCGTGTACACCCAGGTCACTGCTGTTCCTCGTGTACACCCAGGTCACTGCTGTTCCCCGTGTACACCCAGGAATCTGCTGTTCCTCGTGTACACCCAGGTCACTGCTGTTCCTCGTGTACACCCAGGTCACTGCTGTTCCCCGTGTACACCCAGGTCTCTGCTGTTCCCCATGTACACCCAGGAATCTGCTGTTCCTTGTGTACACCCAGGAATCTGCTGTTCCTCGTGTACACCCAGGTATCTGCTACTCACAGTCTGTTACTATTTTAAATAGGGCTTCCTTTTGGGTCTGGTGCCGTTGCTGAGTGTCTTTGGTTTGTTTCTCAGTGCTGTGTTGCATGCAGTGTTTCGTGTTGTCTCCATACTGTATTTCAATGAAAAGAGAAGCATCTGCTCCACAGCGAGTGGGCTGGTGTTAATCCCCCTCAGCCTGAGGCACCAGGGTGGCTGCTCGCCACGTACATGAGTCAAGAAGCTCAGAGTGTCACAAACAACTCGGGGGGACTTCTTTTTGAGACATTTTTACTGAAGGAAGGCTTCCCGTTACAAAGAAATAAACCTCTTAACCCTCCCCGTGCCACAGAAGATATTGGCCACCAATGGTGGGAATAGTCTCTTGGTGTATATTAACGAAGCGTTCGGTTTGGTGCAAGGATTTTTGCTGTCTTTATCTCCCCACCTCCTGATACCGGCCAGCCAGTGGTCCCTCAGCAAAGGGCCACTGGACAGCGAGTGCTGGCCGGCTGTTTGATCATGAAGTGCATCACAGCCAAGCCCTTTCCAGCAAGAGCCACAGGTTGGCAATCGGAAATGAGAATTCTGACCTTTTATTGCCCCCTCCTTTCACCAGCAGAGGCGGGTTTCATTGTACCCGCCTCCCCCACCCCGGGCTGACGGAGCCTGGGGCCGTCCTGGTCCCAATGGCTCAGTATCACACCCAGTGTTGCCTTCGCTCACAAAGTCGTCCAGGGAGCTCAATGCTAATATAAAGCCAACTAAAATTATAATTAGAGAGGACCAATATGGAGACTCCAGAACTCGGAACCAGCTGTGACGGTCAAGAGCAGAGCTAGCCAAAAAACTACCTCCATAATGGTGACACAAACTTGGGTAAAACTGCACCTCTCTGAGATGAAGTAGTTTTGCCATTTCCCCCGATTCTGCTTGTACCAGACGGCTATCCACGGTGAAATGCAGTGTTGGCTCCCAGTCCCTCGAGCACCTGTTAGGTTCAAGGGCAATTTCACAGCCGCAAGTAAGGTTTCGCCATCGCAAGCCAAGTGTGTGAGACTATTCCGAGAAAGTTCAGGCCGGGTAATGTCAGCGATGCTCCCGGTCTCACGAGCAGAAACGCTTTGTGAGGTCAAGTGATTGGCAACTGGTGCGCGTCACCACTTGGGAATCGCACAGCTCACCTGGGCGAATGCTGCCATCTGACTGCACTCCCCTTTTCTTTTTCCAAGACGATGACTGTTTCTGGCAGGCAGCGAGTGCTCGGACCCCTCGGTCTGTCGATCTCTGCTCCTGAACCCCAGGTTCCAAATGCAATGTGTGGCAGCTCTGCTGGGAGCAGGTTAAACCAGCGGAGTAGAGGAACATGGGGCATCTGGTAACATCGGAAACACTCATTTCAAAGCGACAAAGTTAAATGGCCGTTCTTCACATCCTGTCACTTTTTGATTGAAAACTGATGCTTCTTAATTTCTGTCGAATATGGTAATTGTGTGATGCATGCTGAACTGTGTCCATCTCGTCCCATCTTTGTTCTCTTGTTTTTTCCTTTGTTTGGCTCACGCTAAAAGGAGTTCCTCATGATACTGAGTACTTGTCTTTGTAGTAAGTATATTGTTCAACCCCCCCTCCGTCCCCCACCATGCTATCACCCCTGGATAACCCCTCTCGATCCTCAGTATTCCCCTTAGTCCGACCCTCCCCTCCGCGTGTCGCAGCAGGGACAGGGAGTGACCATGCAGTTTCGTTTGATAGGTGTCTCAATTTGGCGAGCTAATGTGTGAGACACCGGCTCCTGGTTCAGAAGTGACTGCCTGAGGACTCACTTTCCCCGCTCGTCCCTTCTGTCCAATCTCGCTCTCGGCACTCCACAGGAAGCCTCTCTGATGTTGCCCCTTAGATCCAGTCCGCACCTTCCCTCATCGGTGGCGTTTCCAGTCTCCGAGTTTGTTTATCTTTTCTATCCTGTCAAAATGAGTGACTCCCACATCAGGGCCACGGAGAGCAGAGGAGAAGAGAGCCACTAACGGCCCACATTTACCAAGGCCGCGGGCTGTTTATGCATTTTTGAAGGTTTAATTCTATTGAACACTGGATTAAATTGGGGCAATAAGATTTGGTTTCGAATGCTGTAGAATGAGATAAGCAGATGAACAATTCACATTCACCACTCATTAGCACAATCCTTGCATTTATGTCAGGCCTGGATTAACATTGATTTGATTTTCCTGACGCTGTCTTTCCGTGTGTCTATGTTTGTAGTGTTTAGAACAAAAAGGGTAAATGGAAGGGTGGCCAAATGGAGTCTCACGCTATCACTTCACCTCCAGTCTGGGCTGTGTTCACACCCAATGAGCTAAGACTCCCCTCTTGATGCTGACTGCAGCTCACACATCAAACATTGCCCAGCAGGGACATCCGATCAGCACAAATATAGACCAAAAAGTATTTAAAAAAAAGTTGAGTAAATTCCAATAAAACATACACTGAAATTGAGTTGAAACCCATCAAAGCTGTAAAGGTCGTGTCACACACTGCCCTGGGGATTGGCTTCAAAAGGAGATACTTGCTATGTTAGTCAGCAATCAGACCCCGTCATCCAGGACTATCTCGTGCTTATGGGAAAGCTTCATCCCGGCGTTGATCCCCACGCCCTGACACCTTCCTCCCTGTGGCCAGTTTTAGGCCGTCTCCTCCTCTACCTCTCTCAGCTGACACCTGTGAAATTGGACTGCTCTCCGAGTCTCCTTGCATGTGTAGTTTGTGCCTGAACCATGATCATTCTGTGCTTGTGGATTAATTTGCTAAAGCGTGTGTCCCCTAGAAACCCCTCCCCTCTACACCTTGGCCTCCGCTAACTGCTGTACACCCAACCCTCACCCGTACCAACCACATCAGTCTTCCGATCAAGGCTTTAAGCAACTGTGGGCTTTCAGCTCCTCTCTCAGCACTGGGACCAAAGGTCCACATGGACCACAGGAGGGGCTCACACAGTGACTGGGACCAGGAGAGGGGCTCACACAGTGACTGGGACCAGGAGAGGGGCTCACACAGTGACTGGGACCAGGAGAGGGGCTCCCACGGTGACTGGGACCAGGAGAGAGGCTCCCACAGTGACTGGGACCAGGAGAGGGGCTCCCACAGTGACTGGGACCAGGAGAGGGGCTCACACAGTGACTGGGACCACAGGAGGGGCTCACACAGTGACTGGGACCAGGAGAGGGGCTCCCACAGTGACTGGGACCAGGAGAGGGGCTCACACAGTGACTGGGACCAGGAGAGGGGCTCACACAGTGACTGGGACCAGGAGAGAGGCTCCCACAGTGACTGGGACCAGGAGAGAGGCTCCCACAGTGACTGGGACCAGGAGAGGGGCTCACACAGTGACTGGGACCAGGAGAGGGGCTCACACAGTGACTGGGACCAGGAGAGGGGCTCCCACAGTGACTGGGACCACAGGAGGGGCTCCCACGGTGACTGGGTTCAACACAACAATTCTGTTGTGTTGCTTCCCCGTTGTGGAAGTGACTCAGCAACCCTTCGTTCTAAATGATGTGCCAATTCAGAGTGTACAGCTCTCCGAGACGGAATATCAGATGCACATGTGCAAAAGAGATGTATTTGGATGGAGATAATAATAACCTGTATTCGTACATTGGCAAATCACAGTGCCGTGCAGCTCTGGCACTGAGTCCTCGGAGTGATGAGAGTCAAATTGTCTAAGGCCATTTGAGGGCTGTTTTAGCTTCACTTTCCAGTCTGGTCTCGGGAGAATCAGTCAGGAGACGGTTCTGCCCGTGAAGTCTACTCTTCAGCCTTCTGTGATAACCTCCTTCAGTAAATGTGCAGCCGAGTATTGGCGGCATTGACTTCCACCAGGACTTGAAATATTGCGACTCTCACATCTTTGCACTTTTTCCCTTTCCTAAAGAAACCAAGCTGTGCGAAGATCCCAAGGGACTGGGCGACCCTGAGGCAGCAGCCCCTGGAGTGGTGGTTAATGGGAAGCAGGAGGACCAGTCTGTGGAGGAGCAACTGAGCAAAGGGATCAGTCAGATGATGACCAACGCGGAGAATGGCACCGAGGCCCCCGTTAAAACAGCCAAGGACAAAACGGAGTCGGTGACCAGCGGCCCCCTCTCGCCAGAGGGCTCACCATCCAAGTCCCCATCGAAAAAGAAGAAGAAGTTTCGTACTCCATCCTTCCTGAAAAAGAGTAAAAAGAAAGAGAAAACAGAATCCTGAATTGGGGCGGGTTGGGCAAAGAAAATAAATGTAAAAAAAAAATAACTTGTTTGAAGGAGCACCCAACACAAACAGGGAATTTTGTATTATATATCAGCATCGTCCGTTCAGTGCACCAATTTGTGTTACATTTACACTGATAATATAGTGCAAAGGGGCAATCAGTGGGATCTACCCGAGTGCGGGGGCTGAATTTCCTCTGCTCACTATTTTTGCCACACTTGTTTGACACATTTTCTGCTCTGCACTAGTTTAACTAGGTGGGTAATCCATTTATTTCAAATTGGTTAATGGTTTAGTTAAAACTATGCAGACATGAATCTGTAGCAAACGCCTTCACCAGTGCACGAGAAGTAGTTCCCCGAGGAGCTTCAGCCTTGCCTTGTCCTGCGCTCCAAGCCTGTCGTCACTGCCTCGTTTTCTATCTTCAACACAAAATGCTCTTGGGGTGCACTAGGTTGCCTGCATGCGTGCCGTGTGGTTCAGTGTGTTACACCATAGGTGTGCAAGCGAAGGGTGCTCAAACTGATACCTTAAACTGGGCCCCTGAGCTGTCAGGAGAGGCGATGGAAACTGGGGAAGGTTTACCCTGGGGGTGTAGAGCAAGCTTGCTATCGAGGCAAAGGGGTTAGCAGTACATTGAATCCTAATAATATGTTTTGATATAATGGCAAACTCTGCAAGGGGGGACCCGGACACAAGCTCAACAGAGGGGAAATGAGCAGACAGTTTAGGTTCAGCTACTGTACCAGAGGATGGCAAACATACCGCTTGGAAAGGCAGATTGTACCGGCAGACTCGAGAAGGGGGCGGATAGACAACTGGCTGAGGAAGTGGAGAGATGGGGTAGTGTGAGATATTTGGTCAGCTCTGTACCAGCCAGATTGGTCCTGTACACCCCCTTGATTCTAAACAAGTTTAGACAGAGGGAGTGCAAGTGAGTATTTAAATAGTTTTTATTTCCATTGTTGTTTCCTCTTCATAGGGCCAGGATCATTGGGATAATATTCCCAACAAATTGTAGCCGTATTCCATAATTTATTTAAGACCATGGAATAGGTCCAAATACTCTGCTGAGCCCTTGCTTCCTGTTGTAGCAAAAGACCGTTGTGATTCAATCGTGTCTTGGGCCAGTATGAGCTTCACGGGTCTCTTGAGCCCCTGGGAGGCCCACCATGATTCGCCACTTCTGGTGAGATCAACTTCGATCTACTCTGGAAACGATGCAGCGACTCCAGGAGTGGAGACCTCCTCACACAAGGCCAGTGTGTCACACAGCAGCCACAGTGACCACCTTCAGCATCCTCTCCAAAATGGCTGCTGTGCATCGTAGAACTGTGGCCTTTGCAGTCTTTCTACTGCCTGAAGTGCAAGGGATCTAGAAGTTGTCCATTTAATTTTGGGGAATATCCATTTTTCTGTTCTGTTTGAAACTCTATTCAACTGATCTGTCAGGTGATGCTGAATGTTCCAAATGGAGATAATCAGGACACTTTGCGCTCTGTTTCTTTCTGTCTCTCTCTCTCTCTCTCTCTCTCTCTCTGTGTCTCTCTCTGTCTCTCTCTCTTTCTGTCTCTGTCTCTCTCTCTTTCTGTCTCTGTCTCTCTCTCTCTGTCTCTGTCTCTCTCTCTCTGTCTCTATCTTTCCTTCTATCTCGCTGTGGTGTACTTTGAAAGTGCCTAGTGGCAGCCATTTTGTGTTTTCCATACAGTGGCTTCATCCCTTAACATCAGAGAGTTGGACAAACAAATGGTTAGTTACAGGATCAAATGTTGCATGGAAAAGTACTGAGAGAAATGATTGAATGTTGTGTGGAACATGATGGCCCCAAGCTGCTGAAACCTGGGAACTCTTGTGTCAAGGGACCAGCCGGTCTAAGATGGACGTGAGTCGGTCAGTTTGGTATTTTGGAGTTTAGCTTGATTTACCTTTGTGGGGTCAGAGAGGATCTGTGCATGGGTGGAGTCCATGGTTGTTAACCACCCCCCCCCCCCCCCCCCCCAACCACCATCTTGATCATGGTGTCATCGGAGGAGAGATTGATGATGTCACTGGAAGTTGAACAGTCACTGTGAATTTACAGACACATCCCTGTGCATCAACAAAGACCGTGTGGAAATTCAGGTGAATGGACTTCATCTTTAAAAGACTCCCCATTATCGTAATCATTGAGCTATTTACCAGTGGTGTTGCCTGTTGATTGGAGCATTGGATTAGGGGAACAAACACAGGTGGCCAGACTTTCGGTGATGGGGTTCAGGGTGTCGTGGTTATGTTACTGGACGAGTAATCCAGAGAACGGGCTAGGAATTCGACTCGGGCGATGGGCGGCCAAAAATGGGCGGTATGGCATTGGCTGCTGATCGGACGGGATCGGAACGGGCGACTGATTCAATCCCGCCCGTTTTGCACCACCGCCCGAGAGGACTTTCTCGGCCAACGTGAGTTCACATCCCGTCCTGGCCGTTTGAGAATTTAAATTTGGTTTTTAAAAACCAAGCCTGGTGTCAGTAAGTGACTCTGAAGGAAGGCATCGTTTGCAGATGAAGCACTGTGTGCAGTCAGCAGCTGCTGCTGGCGTTACACAAGGAGCAGTGGGTAACGTGACAACACCTGCTTCTGCTCCTGGGAAAAGAAGGAAAAATGTGGGAGTTTTTTGGCCCGTCTCTGTGGTTTTCCATAAGCACAGGGCATAAATCTGCCAATATGGCCACAGCACATTTTATTTTTGTTACAACAGCAGAATAATAGATGGATGGAAGCACATTTCAATGTTGTAACACACTTGGGGAGACTTCCTTGACCGCAATTGCAATGATGGAGCAGGTTGTGAAGACTGCCTGGAGCTAAGAATGGAATGTGCCCATCGACACACTGCCAGACGCACTGTTACTCTTTACTCTTTACACCAGTGCCCATGGGCTTCTTATTTCATTTTGCCACTGGGGCTTGCTCCTTCTGAACCTCCGCACACCACCACTGCGCCAACAGGGTCTGTCCAGGTTTGTAGTGAGGCTTTACTTGGTGACGGGAAGAGGGTATTCACTGAGAAATGAAGGCCTCTCTTTTACTGACCCCTTGCGTGTGTAACAGCAGAGCCACTATGGACCGAGGCAGCCCTCCCATCAATCCCCCTCACTCCATATCTCTCTTCACCAACAGAAGGAAGGGAACCCAGGCCCAAGTTGGATCAGTTGATGGCCTACAAACTAGAAAGTTTCTGCGTAAAATTGTTCCACTTCTTTGTGAGTTATTCTTTACTTCCAGTCGGTGTAAATAATTAACTTTAAGCCAGATTGAAGCATATATAGAATCTTACAGCACAGAAGGAGGCCATTCGGCCCATCGTGCCTGTGCTGGCTCTTTGAAAGAGCTGTCCCATTAGTCCCACTCCCTCCCGCTCTTTCCCCATAGTCCTGTAAATTTTTTTCCTTCCCAAGTTTTCAATTCCACTTTGAAAGTTACTATTGAATCTGCTTCCACCGCCCTTTCAGGCAGCGCGTTCCAGATCACAACAACTCGCTTCATTTAAAAAAAAACGTCTCCCACCTCTCGCCTCAGGTTCTTTTGCCAATTACCTTAAATCCGTGCCCTCTGGTTACCGACCCTTCTACCAGTGGAAACAGTCTCTCCTTATTTACTCCATTAAAACCCTTCATAATTTTGAACACTTCTATTAAATAACCATCTCTGCTCTAAGGAGAACAGTTCCAGCAATCTCCAGTCTCTCCACATAACTGAAGTACCAGTCTAGTCAATCTCCTCTGCACCCTCTCTAAGGTCTTGACATCCCTATGGATGCTGGTTCTGGGCAGTTATTTCCATGGTGACCGACTGGTTGCGAGGTTTGTTTCAGGATGGACCGAGAACGGAGCCTGCCTGAAGTCCCACTCAAGCCCAAAGCCTTCACTAAGAGCTCGTGGAAAGAATACGGTAAATATTTAAGTGCAGCCTTGCGATTGATAACCGCGGTAAAAGAAAAATAACCAGCCTCTGAGGGGCTGCTTGTCATTAGCTCAGGCCTGGTCCTGATACTCTGAAGAATGTGATTACTGCTGTTGTGTCGAATCTGTTCATTTTTGCATGTGCTGATTTATGGTCGTGTTGTATTCGGGAAAACAGAATCAAGGAGAGAAAAACGGAACCAATGCTAATGGAGAATCTCCCCTTCTCACACAGAAAAACATGCGCAGGACAAATAGTCAGCGATAGAAACAGGAAGAGGCCATTCAGCCCCTTGAGCCTGTTCCACCATTCAATTAGATCATGGCTGATCTGTACCTCAACTCCATTTTACCCGTCTTTGCTCCATATCCCGTGATACCCCGACCCGACTCTACTCCCTGCTCTCTCAGCGCCTGTCCCTGAGCTTTGAACAGTGAATTCTATTGGGTGCTTCATTCGTGGTGCAGCCAGTGCCACTGTTGGTCTTTGAACTTCGCTGTGACACCTCACAGCCTACAAGTAGCCATAGCTCGCCGCACCTCCTGCCAACCATTGTCTTTGACCCTCCTTGTTTGTCAATGAAAAGGGACACAATCTCTTGCTGCACCTGATGTAAAGAGCGTTCAGCATCACCGTTCCCACCAGTGCGAAGCCTCCTTGCACGGACCCTGGGTACTCTTCCTGAACGTCCCTGATCAGTCTCAAATAACCTAGCTCCTTGGAAAGAGCTGCAGTGGGTACCAGTTGCAAAGGCCGCACCAATCTAGTGCAGTGAGACCATCCAGAGCGGGAAGGGTGACCTGATGCTGTGCCTTTGGAACTTGGGTTTGAATCCAGCCCTTGTGTGCTCTCCATGGGCAGATAGTCCTTCAATGTGGGCTCACCATTCATACTTCTTTCTGGTTTCAGCGTGGAAGGCACAAATCTCTTGGCTAACTCCTGCCAAGAGGCAAATTTGAAATATATATAATAAAAACAGCTAGTTTGGAGATGGATGCTGACTGCTGCAGGTACTGAGACTGACCGTGTCGCACTTTGTCCCGTCACCCAAATGACATAATCTGAAGCCATCATCCCAGAGTTTCTTGGAACCCACTATCTTTGGTTCTGGCCTATTGAGTTGACTCTTTTTGGCCAAAGCGAACATCTCCATAGGACCAGGAGGAGGCCATTCAGCCCCTCAAGCCTGTTCCACCATTCATTTAGATCATGGCTGATCTGCATCTTAACACCATTTACCCGCCTTGGTTCTGTAACCCTTAATACCCTTACCTAACAAAAATCTATCAATCTTGAAATTTTCATTTGACCCCGAGTCTCGACAGGTTTTATTTTGGGTGGGGGGGCGGGGGGGAAGAGTTCCAGATTTCCACTTCCTGACATCACCCCTGAACAGCCTGGCTCTAATTTTAAGGTTCTTTGTTCTGGACTCTCCCACCAATAGAAATGGTTTCTCTCTTTCTACCCTATTGAATCCTTTAACCATTTTAAACAGTCCAATTAGATCACGGCTGCACTGGTTTGTGGTTTGTTGCTGCTGGGTTTGTACAGATGGGTCCTGGAGCAGATGATTCTAGTTCTGGATGTGCCTGCTGCTTTCATTCTGTGCAAGTTAGGAATAGGCTTTATTTTTTGTGTCAACCTCAATGAAATGTTCCTTCTGTCTCACAAGTGGCCGTCGCTGCGGTCATATCTGGGAGACAATCAAAGGAACATCTTCTGAGCCTGGGTCAGCTCAGTATCATCAGTCTTTGGTGAAAGACAACCACTGACATGTCCCATTATAGAATCACAGAATAGTACAGCACAGGAGGAGGCCATTCGGCCCATCAAGTCTGTGCCGGCTCTTTCAAAGAGCAATCCAGTCAGTCCCACTCCCCCGCCATTTCCTCATATCCCTGCAAATTTTTTTCCTTCAAGTATTTATCCAATTCCCTTTTGAAGGCTACTATTGAATCTGGCTCCAACACCCTATCAGGCAGCGCATTCCAAATCCTAACCACTCGCTGCGGAAAAGAGTTATCACCTCTTTTTTTTGTCAATCTCCTTAAATCTGTGCCCTCTGGTTATCGACCCTTCAGCCATTGGAAACAGTTTCTCTTTATTTGCTCTATCTAAACCCCTCATGATTTTAAATACCTCTATCAAATCTCCTCTTAGCCTTCTCTGCTCTAAGGAGAACAATCCCAGCTTCTCCAGTCTATCCACATAACTGTAATCCCTCATCCCTGGAACCATTCTAGTAAATCTCTTCTGTACCCTCTCCAAATCCTTCACATCCTTCCTAAAGTATGAATTGGACACAATACTCCAGCTGGGGCCGAAGTAGTGTTTTAAATAGGTTTAGCATAACTTCCTGGCTTTTGGACTCTGTGCCTCTAGTCATAAAGTTAAGGATCCCATTTGCTTTATTAACTGCTTTGTTAACCTTTCCTGCCACCTTCAAAGATTTGTGCACAAACACCCCCAGGTTCTTACACCTCCTTTAAAATTATACCATTTAGCTTGTATTGTCTCTCCTCATTCTTCCTACCAAAATGTATCACCTCACACTCGCACCAACATGGCACCCAATGTAATCAAGATTAAATACATCAGGAAAAAGATGCATTTAAAATAATTATTCACCAAATGTTAAGAGAGTCCCGTTCTGTATTACCTCTGTCCATCGTGTTGATCTCAAACACTGATTAATGTGGACTTACGGCAAGAAAGATGGAGTTGCAGCAACCCAAGTCTATTCACCATCAGTAACAAGTCAATTCATTCTTGTGTGTGTTGCCTGACACCATTTCAAGAGGCAGTGTCACCAATCAGGGCCCTTTTTAGAAAACATACAGTGAACATAAAATTACAGTTAATCTACAAACGTCTTAATTATTGTTCTGCCTACTTTGGTCATTTTAAATGCTGAGAGCTGTTGACACGGCTGGGGTCCGGGATTCAAGGGTCACTCCGACTGTTAACCCAGGGGGAGATGAGAAGCGTTTTTACACAGCGAGTTGTTGTGATCTGGAATGCACTGTCTGAAAGGAAGCAGATTCAATAATAACTTTCAAAAGGGAATTGGATAAATACTTGAAAAAGAAAAAATTGCAGGGCTGTGAGGAAAGAGCTGGGGGAGTGGGACTAATTGGATTGCTGTACCAAGGAGCCGGCACAGGCACGATGGGCCGAATGGCCTCCTGTGATGTTAGATTCTATGATTAACGCGGGGTTGGTGGCACTAACTGCACAGTTGTAATTTCAGCTTTATAACAGTCAGGCCTAGAAACTCCTTTGACCAAGTAGTCTCCCCCATGATGTGAAAATCCCCCCAAAATATTTCAATGTGACCAAAGCAGGCTAGCTTATTTTCTTCTTTGTTCAGGGTATCTGACATGCTGCTCACCCATCACCATAAGAGTCTCCCAATCGTACCCCTGGGACATCCACAGAAGTAACTTTCGTTAGCCTGATATGGAATGCACAATCTCTCCCGGAAGAGACATGCCCGGAGAACATGGGTGCACATTCGGCAAGGCCCAAGGCTGAGGGATCCCCAGGGGGCATAGGGGTACTGCTGAGTTTTAACCAGCTGTAACTGTGCAGCTCCTTACTGTGTGCCCAGCCAGGGCCACCCTGCCCATTCGGGCAATGCCTTCCAGAGTTAGACCAAACAGAACAAAAGAATGTTGACACTAACTCTTTAAAGCTCATTGACTTCTTGTATATGTCCTGTTTGTGAGATCCATACTTCGAAGGAAAGAGAGAGACAGACAGACAGATCATTTTTGCTTGACTTGCACAGATGCACTAACAGTCCCCTCCTGTGCTGTTGCTCACAGTGAGTGGGAGGATAACTGAATAAATCAAATTCAATAAAGTGTGACAGGAAGCAAGGGTGATATTTACAGCAAGTCTTTTAATCTGTTCTAGGTAGATGGATGTGAAATATTGTCTGCATTGGTCCTTTAAGCACCGACTGCTCAAAATGTCTAGTTCCTTAACAAAAGATGGTTTGGAATCAGCCGAGGATTAAATGCCCTCTGGAGCTGAGCCAATCAGAAGGAGTTGTTCTGCTCTCCAATGGCTGTTGGGTCAAAACTAGTTCACCTGCTCCTAATTCCATTCCTCCCCCATTCAGAAAATGGCATTAAATGTTCCTGCGAAGCCACTAAAATCCCAGCAAAGCAGTCAGTGGGGACAGGTGGAGGCACATTGTAATCCAGCAATGTTCAGTGAAATCCCAGCAGAGCAGTCAGTGGGGACAGGTGGAGGCACATTGTAATCCAGCAATGTTCAGTGAAATCCCAGCAGAGCAGTCAGTGGGGACAGGTGGAGGCACATTGTAATCCAGCAATGTTCAGTGAAATCCCAGCAGAGCAGTCAGTGGGGACAGGTGGAGGTACATTGTAATCCAGCAATGTTCAGTGAAATCCCAGCAGAGCAGTCAGTGGGGACAGGTGGAGGCACATTGTAATCCAGCAATGTTCAGTGAAATCCCAGCAGAGCAGTCAGTGGGGACAGGTGGAGGCACATTGTAATCCAGCAATGTTCAGTGAAATCCCAGCAGAGCAGTCAGTGGGGACAGGTGGAGGCACATTGTAATCCAGCAATGTTCAGTGAAATCCCAGCAAAGCAGTCAGTGGGGACAGGTGGAGGCACATTGTAATCCAGCAATGTTCAGTGAAATCCCAGCAGAGCAGTCAGTGGGGACAGGTGGAGGCACATTGTAATCCAGCAATGTTCAGTGAAATCCCAGCAGAGCAGTCAGTGGGGACAGGTGGAGGCACATTGTAATCCAGCAATGTTCAGTGAAATCCCAGCAGAGCAGTCAGTGGGGACAGGTGGAGGCACATTGTAATCCAGCAATGTTCAGTGAAATCCCAGCAGAGCAGTCAGTGGGGACAGGTGGAGGCACATTGTAATCCAGCAATGTTCAGTGAAACGCCACAAAAATTGTGAAAATAAATGTAATCAAATATTAGGGACACGTGGGTAACATTCTGAAAAAAGAATGCACCACAGTGTACCACAGACATCCACCCGGGAGCGAGGGTCACAGACCGGGCTACACGATTGTTTCTCCCACCCAAGCTTACCACCTCCCCCGGAGCATGGAATAACCCAATTTCTCATCAAAAGAGACCCGTAATCATCCAAACTGCACCAGAACTGTGAATGTTACAAAGGGAAATGTCTGCGTTTGTCTCTTTCTTACCCTTCGCTCTCAGCTCGGTTCACTGATAACATCTGTGCTCAAGTCAGAAGGTTCTGGGTTCAAGTGCTTGAGCACAAAAATCCAGGCTGACCCCCCTGTGCAGTGCTGGGGGCGTGCTGCACTGTCGTGGATGCCGTCTTTCGGATGAGACGTTAACCGTCAGGTGGATGTAAAAACTCCCATGACGCTGTTCGAAGAAGAGCAGGGGAGTTCTCCCCGGTGTCCTTGGGCCAATATTTATCCCTCAACCAACACCCGAAACAGATTATCTGATCATTATCACATTGCTGTTTATGGGAGCTTGCTGTGTGCAAATTGGCTGTCTCGTTTCCTACATTACAACAGTGACTACACTTCTAAAGTACTTCATTGGCTGTAAAGCGCTTTGGGACGTTCTGAGGTGGTGAAAGGCGCTACAGAAATGCAAGTTCCTTGTTTCCCACATTCTGTGTTCGCAAACTGTCAATCAGAGGCAACTTGACAGGAGCTGATTTTGTGTCAAATCTCCTGTTCAGTCACATTGTGAATTTACTGAGCCCTGGGAATAGCGGCCCCAAACCAGGCTGTTACTGCAGGGCAGTTGTGCGACAAAAGGCTGGGTGTCGAGCTGCTCCTCAAGAGTTCATAAAATGTAAAAACCAAGTGAGGTCATTGTTACAGTATTTGCTCTTTGTAACATGTGATAATTCAGATGAGTGCGCATCTCCTTTCATTCCTTCCTCAGATCACAAGGTCATTATGGATGAGGAAGCACCCTCCACTCTTCCATTACACTGTCCAAATGAGTCCAAGGATGGTGCCTCCACTCCTCTATAGGGGAGTCTGTTCCATGAGTTAATCACTGTGAATAAGAACTGCCTGATGTCAGTCCTAAATTCGCCTTGTCCCAGTTTGAACCTGTGTCGCCTGGTCTTAGCCTCGCAATGTACCTTAAAGTAAGATGACAGAAGTACCTTTTCCAAAGCTAATGGCTCCTGTGTCAGCACATTTGAAAGCAACGCACTGCACGAAATGAATACAAACCTTCACTTGGAAATTCAGTGATACAGCACTGTATCAAAAAGTTCAATTTCACTATTCATGTTGGCCAGGTTACACTTCCCACTCCACAGGAAAAAAATACATGTGAGATTAACAACATACACGGAATACAAACCAAATATTTAAAAAAACAGCTTGTTGTCATTGATATTTTCTTCCTTCACTGTATAATGAACCATTGACTCCAACTTCCTAATGTTTGTGACCATAGCACTTAAAAAGAAAGGCTCTGACTGTATATTGTCCCAAGACTTGCTGCATTCCTCTGTGCTTGTTTTTAGCGAGCTGTGTAACTTGTGCTGTCTGTGTCTGACAATCCTTGGCGGGAGCCACAATCCAATGTAATGTACATGGCTTGATGTGTCTATATATAAGATAAAAAGAGTGTTGATGCATTGCATTTTGGTGCTTCATTGTGCTGCAGGCTACGTGTAAATACCCGTCGGTTTCCTCTCGGTGTGCCTAGTTTCATGGCATGGTCTTTATATTCTAATACTCTGCACTGTAATTAAAATGAACCTTGAGCTGGCCAGTCTAAAAATGAGAGAATTATATCACAGTGAGTCCATGCACAAGAAAAATGGGGAATGCTGGATGCAGCAAATCCGACTCCCGACACTGGTGGAATCTGCCTGGTTCCATCCCTGGATAAGTTGAGAATCTTGCTCAAAAAGAATGAGGGAGTCTATTTGAGTCAGCAAGGCGGAACACTGTCCTTTCACCTGTGCAAGTGGCTGAAAGACCAAGAGGTTAGAAATGTCCCCTCTGTTGACTGTGAGGGTGCTGTCATCACCAGGGCGCTGTCATCACCAGGGCGCTGTCATCACCAGGGCGCTGTCATCACCAGGGCGCTGTCATCACCAGGGCGCTGTCATCACCAAGAGGCTGTCATCACCAGGAGACTGTAATCACCAGGGGGCTGTAATCACCAGGGGGCTGTAATCACCAGATGCTGTAATCACCAGGAGACTGTAATCACCAGTAGACTGTAATCACCAGGAGACTGTAATCACCAGGAGACTGTAATCACCAGGAGACTGTAATCACCAGGAGACTGTAATCACCAGGAGACTGTAATCACCAGGAGACTGTAATCACCAGGAGACTGTAATCACCAGGAGACTGTAATCACCAGGAGACTGTAATCACCAGGAGACTGTAATCACCAGGAGACTGTAATCACCAGGAGACTGTAATCACCAGAGTGCTGTAATCAGCAGGAGACTGTAATCACCAGGAGACTGTAATCACCAGGAGACTGTAATCACCAGAGTGCTGTAATCACCAGGGCGCTGTCATCACCAGGGTGCTGTAATCACCAGGGCGCTGTCATCACCAAGAGGCTGTCATCACCACGAGACTGTAATCACCAGGAGACTGTAATCACCAGGGCGCTGTCATCACCAGGGTGCTGTCATCACCAAGAGGCTGTCATCACCACGAGACTGTAATCACCAGGAGGCTGTAATCACCAGGAGACTGTAATCAGCAGGAGACTGTAATCACCAGGAGACTGTAATCACCAGGAGACTGTAATCACCAGGAGGCTGTAATCACCAGAGTGCTGTAATCACCAGGGCGCTGTCATCACCAAGAGGCTGTCATCACCACGAGACTGTAATCACCAGGAGGCTGTAATCACCAGGAGACTGTAATCACCACGAGACTGTAATCACCAGGAGACTGTAATCACCAGGAGACTGTAATCACCAGGAGGCTGTAATCACCAGGAGGCTGTAATCAGCAGGAGGCTGTAATCACCAGGAGACTGTAATCACCAGGAGGCTGTAAACACCAGGAGACTGTAATCACCAGGAGGCTGTAATCACCAGGAGGCTGTAATCACCAGGAGACTGTAATCACCACGAGACTGTAATCACCACGAGACTGTAATCACCAGGAGGCTGTAATCACCAGGAGGCTGTAATCACCAGGAGGCTGTAATCACCAGGAGACTGTAATCACCACGAGACTGTAATCACCACGAGACTGTAATCACCAGGAGGCTGTAATCACCAGGAGGCTGTAATCACCAGGAGACTGTAATCACCAGGAGGCTGTAATCACCAGGAGACTGTAATCACCACGAGACTGTAATCACCAGGAGGCTGTAATCAGCAGGAGGCTGTAATCACCAGGAGACTGTAATCACCAGGAGGCTGTAATCACCAGAGTGATGTAATCACCAGGAGGCTGTAATCAGCAGGAGGCTGTAATCACCAGGAGACTGTAATCACCAGGAGGCTGTAATCACCAGGAGACTGTAATCACCAGGAGGCTGTAATCACCAGGAGACTGTAATCACCAGGAGACTGTAATCACCAGGAGGCTGTAATCAGCAGGAGGCTGTAATCACCAGGAGACTGTAATCACCAGGAGACTGTAATCACCAGGAGACTGTAATCACCAGGAGGCTGTAATCACCAGGAGGCTGTAATCACCAGGAGACTGTAATCACCACGAGACTGTAATCACCACGAGACTGTAATCACCAGGAGGCTGTAATCACCACGAGACTGTAATCACCAGGAGACTGTAATCACCAGGAGGCTGTAATCAGCAGGAGGCTGTAATCACCAGGAGACTGTAATCACCAGGAGGCTGTAAACACCAGGAGACTGTAATCACCAGGAGACTGTAATCACCAGGAGACTGTAATCACCAGGAGACTGTAATCACCAGAGTGATGTAATCACCAGGAGGCTGTAATCACCAGGAGACTGTAAACACCAGGAGGCTGTAATCACCAGAGTGATGTAATCACCAGGGTGATGTAATCACCAGGAGGCTGTAAACACCAGGAGGCTGTAAACACCAGGAGGCTGTAATCACCAGAGTGATGTAATCACCATGGCGCTGTAATCACCAGGGGGCTGTAATCACCAGGGCACTGCAATCCTACCAAGGAGGAAGAGACAAACCCAAAACCTCACACACACATCGAAATATGAATAATCCAAGACCCCTTTTGAAATTCCCAGGCCCAAACAGGATACCAGAAGCCTGAAATCAATAAAACATTTAGTACCCCGATTACTTCATCAAAAACCAATCAACCAGGTATCCACAGGGACAGATTTACAAGCCCGCCAAAAACCTAGGACAATAGGGACAAGATTTGGCGCGCAGATAAAGGCCCTGCCTAAATGGGAAACATCGGAAGCCATCAGGACATGTTTAACACCAAGTTAAAGCCATCGAAACTAACAAGTCCGCCAAAACTAAGACAATGGAATAAACAGGGCTCAATTGAAATCTAAAGGAAACCGATTTAGTAAGGGGTTTTTGGGCGCGAAAAGGACAAAGGGCCTGAACAGTATAATTGGGGGCCTAATCCCCCAAGACAGTCTCTCTGGACTCTCTGACAACGCTCTCAACGCTCGCACAGCTCTCTCTCAGCTCTGTTCCAGCAAGACACCACAAGCCACGAGGAGGAGGAGGAAAGAAGGCCAACAACTTCACAAGCAGACCAACACGCAAGAAGAAACCAGAGCGACTGCCTCAGTGACCATCGGACACCTCGCGGCAACAAGGGCCTTACGAAACCTTTTACTCAAAAGACTCTAAACTCTAACTCTCAACTGTCAAGGATTCGTTTGGTGAGCATTATCCCTGATCTCCTGAAACCAAAACCTAGCTAGATAGTGGGATTTTTGGGAGGGATAAGGTTTTTTTTGTATATTGTCATTCTCCCTCGCCTGTACCGTGTGTTCCCCAACCTGTGTTTAAGTGTTAAATGTGTTTTAAGTTTGTTACCTTTTTCTTTTAATAAAATCAAAATTCTTTCATCAGAACCTGTTGTCTACTGCATCTTTGTTCACAACCCCTAAATAAGTCCAAAGTCTAGAACCAGGGGCGTGGGAGCGATTCGAACTGCTCACTGAGTCAGAGGTGAAGGTTGACCCCACACACCACCCCCTACAGTTCCACACTTCTACCACCCTTTGTGTGAAGAAGGGTTTCCTAACTTCTCCCTGAATGGCCTGGCTCTGATATTAAGGTTATGTCCCCTTGTCCTCGACTCCCCCACCAGCGGAAAAAGTTTCTCTCTATCTACCCTATCAATTCCTTTCAAAATCCTAAAATCTCAATCAAATCACCCCTTAACCATCTATATTCCAGGGAATACAAGCCTAGTTTATGTAATCTCTCCTCATAATCTAACCCGAGGAGCCCTGGTAACATTCTGGTGAATCTGCGCTGCACTCCCTCCAAGGCCAATACATAGGAACATAGAAACAGTAGGAGGCCATTGAGCCCCTCGAGCCTGTTCCGCCATTCAATGAGATCATGGCTGATCTGTGACCTAACTCCATCTACCCACCTATGGCCCATATCCCTTAATACCTTTGGTTAACAAAAATCTATCAATCTCAGGTTTAAAATTAACAATTGAACCAGCATCAATTCCCGTTTGCGGAAGAGAGTTCCAAACTTCTACCATCCTTTGTGTGTAGAAGTGTTTCCTAATTTCACTCCTAAAAGGTCTGGCTCTAATTTTTAGACTATGTCCCCTAGTCCTAGACTCCCCAACCAGCGGAAATAGTATCTCTCCATCTACCCTCTCTGTTCCCCTTAATATCTTGAAAACTTCGATCAGATCACCCCTTAACCTTCTAAATTCTAAGGAATACAACTCTAATTTGTGTAATCTCTCCGCGTAACTTAACCCTTGAAGTCTGGGTATCATTCTGGTAAACCTACGCTGCACTCCCTCCAAAGCCAATATATCCTTCCTAAGGTGTGGTGCCCAGAACTGCTCACAGTGCTCCAGGTGTGGTCTAACCAGGGCTTTGTATAGCTGCAGCATAACTTCTACCCCCTTGTATTCTAGTCCTCTAGATATAAAGGCCAGCATTTCATTAGCCTTTTTAATTATTTTCTGTACCTGTTCATGACATTTTAATGATCTATGTACCTGGACCCCCAAGTCGCTTTGCACTTCCACAGTTTCTAGCTGTTCACCATTTGGGAAGTACTCTGTTATATATCCTTTCTAAGGTGTGGTGCCCAGGACGGTAATGTTCCCTTTAAACTGTGCGGCCACACAGCACTGTGGACCTCCCACATAGCCAGCTCACCAGCTTTTCAATCGGATAAACTGCGCACCCAAAAAATAAATAAAGCCAACATTGGTAGACAGCGGCCTAACCAGGGCTTTGTAAAGCTGCAGCAAAACGTTCCCCCCTTTATATTCTAGCACTCTAGTTATAAAGGCTAACATTACATTAGCCTTTTGATTATCTTTTGAACCTACCTACTACATTTTAGTGATCTGCATTTATATAGCAAGCTCCCACAAACAGCAATGTGATAATAACCAGATTATCTGTTTTAGTGATGTTGATTGAGGGATAAATACTGGCCCGGACACCGGGATAACTCCCCTGCTCTTCTTCGAAATAGTGCCATGGGATCTTTTACCTCCACCTGAGAGAGCAGACGGCCCTCGGTTTAACGTCTCCTAATAAAGACGGCACCTTGGACAGTGCAGCACTCCCTCAGCACTGCAGTGGACTCTGAGCCTAGATTTTCCTGCTCAAGTCCCTGGAGTGAGACTCGAGCCCACAACCTTCTGCCTCAGAGGCGAGGCTGCTGCCCATTGAGGCAGGGCTGGAACAGTGTACATGGAGCCCTAATTCACTTTGGACCGACATTGTTCACTCAGTAGGACGTGTTGGCCGCCCTGGCTGGCTGTCACTCTTGCGCGGTATTGTCTGCGCCCAGGTATCCCTGGAGAAGGTGTCTGCAGGTGTGCTTGATGCCTCCTTACACGACCGTTGGGCACCGTAGGGACTGGAGTGTTTGGTGGATAATATGTAACCTTACAAATTTCCTTTGGTTTTGTGATGAAGTTCTTTATTTAGTTGTGCCCCTCTAAAAAGGGAGGGGGGCACTTTTGTTAGGTTTTTCTATTTGAATCCCCTTATTATTGAGAAAAGGCATCTGATGGGAGCTCAGTCTGGAGCCAGGGCTGGTGGATGAGAACTACCAGCACTGTCCACAGGGGGAGCCCGAGTCCTCCCGGCCACAGGGGGAGCCCGAGTCCTCCCGGACACTGGGGGAGCCCGAGTCCTCCCGGCCACAGGGGGACCCCGAGTCCTCCCGGCCACTGGGGGAGCCCGAGTCCTCCCGGCCACTGGGGGAGCCCGAGTCCTCCCGGCCACGGGGGGAGCCCGAGTCCACCCGGCCACGGGGGGAGCTCGAGTCCTCCCGGCCACTGGGGGAGCCCGAGTCCTCCCGGCCACGGGGGGAGCCCGAGTCCACCCGGCCACGGGGGGAGCTCGAGTCCTCCCGGCCACTGGGGGAGCCCGAGTCCTCCCGGCCACGGGGGGAGCCCGAGTCCTCCCGGCCACGGGGGGAGCCCGAGTCCACCCGGCCACGGGGGGAGCTCGAGTCCTCCCGGCCACTGGGGGAGCCCGAGTGCCGAGTCCTCCCGGCCACGGGGGGAGCTCGAGTCCTCCCGGCCACTGGGGGAGCCCGAGTGCCGAGTCCTCCCGGCCACGGGGGGAGCCCGAGTCCTCCCGGCCACAGGGGGACCCCGAGTCCTCCCTGCCACAGGGGGAGCCCGAGTGCCGAGTCCTCCCGGCCACAGGGGGAGCCCGAGTGCCGAGTCCTCCCGGCCACTGGGGGAGCCCGAGTCCTCCCGGCCACAGGGGGAGCCCGAGTGCCGAGTCCACCCGGCCACGGGGGGAGCTCGAGTCCTCCCGGCCACTGGGGGAGCCCGAGTGCCGAGTCCTCCCGGCCACGGGGGGAGCTCGAGTCCTCCCGGCCACTGGGGGAGCCCGAGTGCCGAGTCCTCCCGGCCACGGGGGGAGCCCGAGTCCTCCCGGCCACAGGGGGACCCCGAGTCCTCCCTGCCACAGGGGGAGCCCGAGTGCCGAGTCCTCCCGGCCACTGGGGGAGCCGGGCGGTTGCCGGGGAGACGGGAGCGGGCGAGAGTCGAGCCGCTGCCATGGGCCGGAGCCGGAGCAGGTCACCGCGGAGAGGTGAGTGAGGCCGGGGACTGAGAGTCTGGGGAGGGCCCGGGGCCTTGGTCTGAGCCCCGGGCTCGGGTTACTGTCTGGGCCTCGACAGGGATCATCCTCCGCCATTGCCACCTGGTCCCCCCCCTCACTCACCCCCAACACCCTGGTCTCCCCCCCCCCTCACTCACCCCCAACACCCTGGTCCCCCCCTCACTCACCCCCAACACCCTGGTCCCCCCCTCACTCACCCCCAACACCCTGGTCCCCCCCTCACTCACCCCCAACACCATGATCCCCCCCCCCCCACTCACCCCCAACACCCTGGTCCCCCCCTCACTCACCCCCAACACCCTGGTCTCCCCCCCCCCCTCACTCACCCCCAACACCCTGGTCTCCCCCCCCCCCCTCACTCACCCCCAACACCCTGGTCCACCCCCTCACTCACCCCCAACACCCTGGTCTCCCCCCCCCCCCTCACTCACCCCCAACACCCTGGTCCACCCCCCCACTCACCCCCAACACCCTGGTCCACCCCCCCACTCACCCCCAACACCCTGGTCCCCCCCTCACTCACCCCCAACACCCTGGTCCCCCCCTCACTCACCCCCAACACCCTGGTCCCCCCCCCCACTCACCCCCAACACCCTGGTCCCCCCCCTCACTCACCCCCAACACCCTGGTCCCCCCTCACTCACCCCCAACACCCTGGTCCCCCCCTCACTCACCCCCAACACCCTGGTCCCCCCCTCACTCACCCCCAACACCCTGGTCCCCCCCTCACTCACCCCCAACACCCTGGTCCCCCCCTCACTCACCCCCAACACCCTGGTCCCCTCCCCACTCACCCCCAACACCCTGGTCCTCTCCTCACTCACCCCCAACACCCTGGTCGACTCCTTACTCACCCCCATCCCCTTCGCCCGGCACTTTCACGTGCAAGCGCAGGAGATGCAACACCTGCCCCTTTACCTCCTCCCTTCCCACTGTCCAGGGCCCCAAACACTCCTTCCAGGTGAAACAGCGATTTACTTGTGCTTCTTGCAATTTAGTATACTGTATTCACTGCTCACATTGCGGTCTCCTCAACATTGGGTGACCGCTTTGCGGAACACCTCCGTTCACTCCGTAAGGGTGACCCCAAGCTTCCGGTCGCCTGTCACTTTCATTACCCGCTCACTCCCACTCTGACCTCTCTGTCCTCGGCCTCTTCCATTGTTCCAATGAAGCTTAACGTAAGCTCGAGGAACAGCACCTCATCTTTCAATTAGGCACTTTACAGCCTTCTGGACTCAACATCGAGTTCAACAATTTCAGACTATAACCTCGACCCTACATTTTCACACGGCAGCAGTTGATGATTCTGGCATTCCCATTTACACCTCCTCTAGACCCATCTTTTCTTTCTTTACTTGTCCCATTACCATCTCCTTTTGCTTTGCACCATCATCCCTTTTGTCATTTAATCACTCCTGCCTTCCAGCCGATCATAGACCTTCTCTTTTGTTCTTTCTATTCTCCACTGCTAACCGTCTTCCTAAACCCCGCTCCCCTCTCCCCACACCTCCAGCAACAAGTGTGAGAAGCTCATGGACTTCTTTGTCTCTGAGATTTAGACCATTCAATCAGCTGCTACTTCCCTTCCTTCCCCTAGCCCACCGCGCCAAACTTCCTCTAAGGTTCCCCCCTGCCCTAGCCCTGAACTCTCATCTTTCTCCAGTTTCTCTCCGATCTCCCCTCATGACCTCTCTGAGCTCATCTTGTCCATGAGACCCACTTCCTGCTCCCTTGACCCTATTCCCACCAAACTGCTGACCACCCAACTTCCTTTTCTGGCTCCCATGTTAGCTGACATTGTTATCGATTCTCTCTCCTCAGGTACTGTCACCCACTCCCTCAAATCTGCCACCATCACCCCTCTCCTCAAAAAACCAACCCTTGACCCCCTGTGTCCTTGCAAACTACCGCCCCATCTCCAACCTCCCTTTCCTCTCAAGTCCTTGAACGTGTTGTCGCCAACCAAATCCGTGCCCATCTTTCCCGGAACTCCATGTTTGAATCCCTCCAATCAGGTTTCCGCCCTTGCCACAGTACCGAAACGGCTCTTATCAAGGTCACAAATGACATCCTTTGTGACTGTGACAAAGGTAAACTATCCCTCCTCGTCCTTCTTAACTTGTCTGCAGCCTTTGACACGGTTGACCACTCCATCCTTCCCCAACGCCTCTCCACCATCGTCCAGCTGGGTGGGACTGCACTCGCCTGGTTCCATTTTTATCTATCTAACAGAGAATCACCTGCAATAGCTTCTCTTCCTGCTCCCACATCGTGACCTCTGGTGCCCCCAAGGATCTATCCTTGGCCCACCTCCTATTTCTCATCTACATGCTGCCCCTTGGCGACATCATCTGAAAACACAGCGTCAGTTTCCACATGTATGCTGACAACACCCAGCTCTACCTCACCACCTCTTCTCTCGACCCCCTCCACGGTCTCTAAATTGTCAGACTGCTTGTCCGACATCCAGTTCTGGATGAGCAGAAATTTTCTCCAATTAAATATTGGGAAGACCGAAGCCATTGTTTTCGGTCCCCGCCACAAACTCCGTTCCCTAGCCACTGACTCCATCCCTCTCCCTAACATCTGTCTGAGGCTGAACCACACTGTTCGCAACCTTGGTGTCATATTTGACCCTGAAATGAGCTTCCGACCACATATCCGCAGCATAACTAAGACCGCCTATTTCCACCTCCGTAACATCGCCCGTCTCCGCCCTTGCCTCAGCTCATCCGCTGCTGAAACCCTCATCCATGCATTTGTTACCTCTAGACTTGACTATTCCAACGCACTCCTGGCTGGCCTCCCACATTCTACCCTACGTAAACTTGAGGTCATCCAAAACTCGGCTGCAAATGTCCTAACTCGCACCAAGTCCCGTTCGCCCATCACCCCTGTGCTCGCTGACCTACATTGGCTCCCGGTTAGGCAACGCCTCGATTTCAAAATTCTCATCCGTGTTTTCAAATCCCTCCATGGCCTCGCCCCTCCCGATCTCTGTAATCTCCTTCAGCCCCACAAACCCCCGAGATATCTGCGCTCCTCTAATTCTGCCCTCTTGAGCATCCCTGATTATAATCGCTCCACCATTGGTGGCCTGTGCCTTCTGTTGCCTAGGCCCTGAGCTCTGGAATTCCCTGCATAAACCTCTCCGCCTCGCTACCTCTCTTTCCTCCTTTAAGATGCTCCTTAAAACCTACCTCTTTCACCAAGTTTTTGGTCACCTGCCCTAATTTGTCTCTTATGTGGCTCAGGTGTCAAATTTTTTCTCGTATAATACTCCTGTGAAGCGCCTTGGGACGTTTTACTACGTTAAAGGCGCTATATAAATACAAGTTGTTGTTGTTTCCTCCCCTCCTCTTCTGCCCCCCCCCACCCACCCCTTTCTCTGCCCCTGCACTTGCTTAAAACCTGTTCCATCTCCAGCTTTTTCCAGTTCTGACCAAGGGTCATCTACCTGAAACGTTAACTCTGTTTCTCTCTCCACAGATGCTGCCTGACCTGCTGAGTATTTCAGCATTTTTTGTTTGTATTTCAGATTTCCAGCACCTGCAGTATTTTGTTTTAGTTTTTGTTTTGCCCGACTTCTACTGTTTGGAGGGGCTGCTGTTCCTTGTGTGACCCATCGGCCCTTAATATTTGGGGGCTGCTGTCACAGTTGCATTGAAAGTAGCCCAGTATCTGCAGCTCTGTGTGTTACTCTTGTCCTAATTACACTCAATGATCTCTTCCCCAAAAGCATAAAATGTGGTAATATTAGTGAAAAATAAAAGGATAGGAACTGACGGACTGCAGCATAACACCAAGAAAGATTTGACAGATCATTGAAAGGGGGAGGGCGGGGGGGGTGGAGATTAGGTGGGTGAAAGGGCTGCTGATAGGATACAGGATTTGATCTGTTCTGTTCAAGGCTGCCAATGGTTGAATTCAGTTACCTGGAAAGCAGTCTGTGATTGTCAGTGTCAGGTTTCTTGGTCTGTGACGCAGTGAGCCAAGAGCAGCTCCAGCCTGTGGCTTCACTGACCTCAAACAGTCCAGTCCCGCCCCTGCCTCAGCTCATCTGCTGCTGAAACCCTCGTCCATGCTTTTCTCACTTCCCGGCTCGACTATTCCAACGCTCTCCTGGCCGGCCTCCACCTTGCACCCTCCGTAAACTTGAGCTCATCCAAACCTCTGCTCCTAACTCGCACCAAGTCCCGTTCAGCCATCACCCCCTGTGCTCACAACATGGGTTTGTAAAAGGCAGATCCTGTTTGACTAATCTAATTGAATTTTTTGATGAAGTAACTGGGAGGATTGATGAAGGGAATGCAATGGATGTTGTCGACATGGATTTTAGGAAGGCGTTTGACAAAGTACCACATAGAAGGCTGGTTAACAAACTTGAGGTTCATGGAATAGGTGGGTCAGTGGCAGCTTGGATAAGGAATTGGCTTAAGGACAGAAAACAGCGAGATGTGGTAAATGGCTGTTTTTCAGACTGGAGGATGGTAGACAGTGGTGTTCCCCAAGGGTCAGTGTTGGGGCCACTGCTTTTTGTGATACATATATAAATGACCTGGATATTGGAATACAGAGTAGAATTTCTAAATGTGCCGATGACACCAAACTTGGGGGTGTGGCAAACAGTGAGGATGATACCAATCGACTGCAACAGGACATAGAAAGGCTAGCAGAATGGGCAGACAAGTAGCAGATAGAATTTAATACAGAGAAGTGTGAGGTGATGCATTTTGGCAGAAGGAACAGGGAGAGGCAATATACACTTAATGGCGCAGTTTTAAAGAGTGTGCAGGGACAGAGGGACCTGGGAGTTAATGTGCATAGGTCCCTCAAGGTGCATCATTGACTTCATTGTTCATGTTCAAAAGGTTATTATTGGTGACGGAGAGTTTGACTGAAGGACAAAACTGCACTTTCCATCTTTCAGCCTGTGTTTGACTCCATCCATTGTTGCAGTTCTGGGATGGTTATGAAATATTTGGCATATTTCAAGTTGCTGTGGTCTCTGAGGCAGCCACTGGGTGTAGTGGTTGCTGTATTCATGTCACTGATGGCTCTGTCTTTCTTTTCATAATAGACATTTGTTAAAGATCCAGATTAATAATTAGCACTGGGTGTGTGGCTGCTGCACAGAGAACAATACCTGTAACAGTGAAACAGTCTGTGTGTGTGTGTCTGTGTGTGTATTTCTATCTGTCCGTTCCTCCCTCTGTGTTTGTGTGTGTGTGGTTTGAGGAACGCACTGTAATATCAGCATGTGCTCATGACCCTGTAAAGGCATTTTCAAAAAGTTAGAACCCCCCACAAGCAAAACTGTGTCCAACCACTGTGCCAATGAGTTACCAATCAGCTCTTGTCATTTGGGGGACATGGGGCTTCTGTCGGCTTAGATTGGAGCTCAGCCTGCGTTCACGCTGGTCTGTAATCACTTTGTAATTGGTTGTGAAGGTGTCCTCCGAGTCACGGAATTACACCCAATACCTATTCTGTTGACTCTGGGACTGTGAAATCTCTGGATGTAAAAAGATTTCTATCTGCTTGTATACAGAGCGCCGTCGATCAAGATCAACATCCAGAGAGAGGGAAAGAGCCAGACGGCGTGAGCGCTCCAGGTCCCGAGAGCGAGACCGAGAACGTAGGCGGAGTCGCTCGAGATCACCTCACAGAAGGCGCTCAAGGTCTGTGTTAAACTCAACAGGATGTAGTAACCAGTTTCAAATGGTTGCGTTTTTCTACTTAACTGATATTTTCCTGGACACACATTGGTCCATGTTTCTCGGTGCTTTTCACATTAGAAAAGATTAAGGAGATCAGGCATGCAGGAAAATTGCTGAATAATATTTTGTTCTGCTCGTTGATGTGCTGCAGGTCTCCACGACGACTCAGGTCGAGTTCAACATCTCCTTCAAGGCAGAAAGATCAGGAGTCGAAAGAACATGAGATTTCAGGTAATTGAGCTAGTTCTTCTGTTGGTCAAGGAAGCCACAGGTCTGCACTCCCTGCCAACCCCTTGCATTGATGGGCTGGACCCAGGTCCACTGGATCCAGGTCCACTGGATCCAGCTTCAACCTTAGCATTGTCTGGCATTTATGGCAGTGGGTTTCCCATCCCCATTCAATATCCCATGCAGGGGTGAAACGGCGTGGGGTTCCTCTCACCAGCAAGTCCCAGAGTACTGGAGCTGGGCAGGTGGTGTTGTCTGGCCTGGGAGGGAAATGGAGGAATGCGTTTAGAAACATGAGAACTTTGCGGAGGGCAGGAGCAGGGGCTGAAGGAATCTTTGGACTGATAATAACTGGAATGACTTGAGCTAGCAGACCACACTTTGGATTGTGTTCAGAAAGGGTCATTTTCTTTTCAGTTGGCTGACCTGTAAAAGTGCTGAATTGTGTGTGTAACCTCTTTTTGTGGGTGGGGAGGTGAACTTTACAACCATTAGCAACATTTTGTTGGTAAGGCTTTGGTAAAAGTGACTCGGAGGTCAAGTCTCTGAGCTCGATAGAGCAGGAAGGTCCAGTCCAGTCCTGGCCTGTGCTAATGGAGCTGAGCTTTGCTGGGACAGCAGCAGAGGGAGCTAGAATTGGTCTCGGGATTTTTGGGTAAAGAAAAAAATCTTCCAGGATCCCTGCTGATTTTCATATAGTGAACGCAGCTGGAAGCGCACGTCTTTGAACATGGGACGAGAACGGGATTGGGTTTGGTTCGGTGGATTGGGTTTGGTTCAGTGGATTGGGTTTGGTTCAGT
Source organism: Squalus acanthias (assembly GCA_030390025.1). Lineage (NCBI taxonomy): Eukaryota > Metazoa > Chordata > Chondrichthyes > Squaliformes > Squalidae > Squalus > Squalus acanthias. The sequence continues at coordinate 51,833,813 of CM059441.1, read as the reverse complement.
GGATTGGGTTTGGTTCAGTGGATTGGGTTCGGTTCAGCCGTGGATTGGGTTCGGTTCGGCGGATTGGGTTCGGTTTGGCGGATTGGGTTCGGTGGATTGGGTTCGGTTCGGTGGATCGGGTTCGGTTCAGCTGTTGGATCGCTCGCTGACGATATTGAGGCTTGCAGTAATGGCCATCTTGGTGAGATACTGGAGGATGAGCAGGACCTATGGAACAGCACCCCAGTAAGAGAGTCAAGGCCTTTGGGAGCAGGGAAAGGAAATAAAGATATACTTATCCACAGAGCAACGAACACAGTTACCAGGTCCCGGTGATACGTTCGACACTTCGGATTTTAAACAGTGGATCAGTGCGATTGAAGATTAAAGAAGACTTTGATCTCTTTGAAGGTCCTCTCTCTGAGCTGGTAATCTGGAACGTGTTAAATCACTGCGTTTGTGATATCCTAGCTTTCATCTTAACTTCTCAGTAAAAACTTTTACAGTTAAAAGCTTTTTTAATGTTTAGTGTGGCAGATTCTCGGTTTGTGACACTCTGTAAATTGGAGTTTGCTTTGCTGAATTTCTTTTTACCTTTAGAGGCTGACATGGAGGGGAAAACCGAAGAGGAGATTGAAATGTTGAAGGTGATGGGATTTGGTGCTTTTGACACTTCGAAGGTGAGCGTGGGTAGTTAAGAGCTTCCATTCTGTTCCTGTCAATTCTGTTGCGTCGATTGAAAGGTTTAGTTCAGAGAGGAAATGAGTTCGACCTGTTGGCTGCCATCTGGACCTTCAATCCCACTGAACATGATAATACCACTAACAAGTGGGATTTTGGTGTTCAACGCAGTAAATTTTTGTTTCAAATATAGTAATAATTATACTTTGAATGGGGGAACACTAGGTGATGTGGAAGAGCAGAAGGATTTGGGGGTTCTGGCTCACAAGACGTAGATGTAATATATTTGGATTTTCAAAAGGCCTTCGATAAGGTACTGCATAGTAGACTCATGACTAAGGCCAGAGTATGTGGAGTCAGGGGACAAGTAGCAGAATGGATAGCGAGCTGGCTACTAAACAGAAAACAGAGAGTAGGGGTTCAAGGTAATGACTCAGACTGGCTGATGGAGGGAAGTGGTGTTCCACAGGGATCGGTGCTGGGACCACTGTTGTTCACCATTTACAGAAACCATTTGGACCCTGGAATTGGAAGTACAATTTTAACATTTTCAGACAACACCAAATTGGGGGCTATAGTTAATACAGAGGAAGAATGCTACAAAATACAAGATGACATTGATAAACTTGCAGGATGGGCGTGTAATTGGGAAATTAGTTTCAATACAGATCAGTGTGAGGTGGTGCATTTTGGTCGGAAGAATAAGGAGGCCACTTACTCCTTGGAAAATAAGTGTCTAAATGGGGTAGCGGAGCGGAGGGATCTGAGGGTAAAAGTAGCGACGCAGGTTAATAAGGCCATAAAGAAAAAGCAAGCCAAGCACTGGGCATCATTTCCAGAGGGATAGAATTGAAAAGCAGAGAAGTTCTGTTAAAGTTGTATCAACCCTTGGTTAGACCACACTTGGAGTACTGAGAACAGTTCTGGTCTCCATATTACAAAAGGGATCTAGAGGCACCGGAGAAGGTGCAAAGAAATTCACAAGGATGCCACCAGAACTGAGAGGATGTACTTATTAGGAAAGGCTGAACAGACTGTGGCTCTTTTCTCTGGAAAAGAGGAGGCTGAGGGATGACCTGATCGCGATCTTTAAGATTATGAATGAGTTCGATAGGGTAGATGTAGAGAAAATGTTTCCACTTATGGGGAGTCCAAAACTAGGGACCATAAATATAAGATCGTTACCAATAAATCCACGAGAGAATTCAGGAGGAACTTCTTCACTCAGAGAGTGGTGAGAATGGAAACTCGCTTCCACAGGGAGTGGTTGAGGCGAATGGCATAGATGCATTTAAGGGGAAGCTGGATAAACACATGAGGGAGAAAGGAATAGAGGGATATGTTAATAGGGTGAGATGAAGAGGAGTGGGAGGAGGCTCGTGTGGAGCACAGTTGCTGGCATAGACCAGTTGGGCCGAATGGCATGTTTTTGTGCTGTACATTCTATGTAAGACATTAAAAACTCCAAGCAGATACAGTGCGGACTTGTTAAACGAACTGTAAGGCTGTGGCCGCGGATATCTCTCCACGGATGCTGCCTGGCCTGCTGAGTTTTTCCAGCGTTTTCTGTTGTTATTTCGGATTTCCAGCATCTGCAGTATTTTGCTATCCTGTAAGGCTGTATGTTCTGAGCCACTAGAGGGTGGTGTTGACCACAACAGAACATCAAGCTGGCGTGGACCGCTTTGTGCTGAATAGTATATCTAGTCAATATGTGGCACAAAGTAAACGGCCCCTGAGGAAAGTAAGATGCATTCAGTTGCCAATCTTTTCCGTTCTCTTTCTTGCGCATCATTTCATTTTTTTGGTTTTCATGGATTTTTAAAAAGGTGATCGACCAGCTCCCTGTAATTCCATATTAAATGCGCTTTGGATTAATTTGGCCTTTTAAAACGACAGCCATCTAGTGGATTAACAGTTAAATTAGTACAACCGTGCAGGGGTACGGTAGCACAGTGCTTATGTCGCTGGGCTAGTAATCCAGAGGCCTGGCACTAATGATCCAGAGACGTGAGTTCAAATCCCACCACAGCAGCTGGGGAATTTAAATTCAGTTCATTAAATACATCTGGAATTTAAAATGAAACTACCAGATTGTCTTAAAAACCCACCTGCCGTCCTTACCTGGTCTGGCCTATATGTGACTCCAGACCCACAGCAATGCGGTTGACTCTTAACTGCCTAGCAAGCCACTCAGTTGCAAGAAGTACAAAAGGCTGCAGCGGTTCAAGAAGGCAGCCCACCACCACCTTCTCGAGGGCAATTAGGATGGGCAATAAATGCCAGCGACGCCCACATCCCGTGAACAAATATTTAAAAAAATGAGTGAGTTGAATGCATAGAAGCATAGAAGATAGGAGCAGGAGTAGGCCATTCGGCCCCTCGAGCCTGCTCCGCCATTTAATGAGATCATGGCTGATCATCCAAATTCAGTACCCTGTCCCTGCTTTCTCCCCATATCCCTTGATCCCTTTAGCGTTAAGAAATATATCTATCTCCTTCTTGAATATATTTAATGAATTGGCCTCAACTGCCTTCTGTGGTAGAGAATTCCACAGGTTCACCACTCGGTGAAGAAATTCCTCCTCATCTCAGTCCTAAATGGCTTACCCCTTATCCTTAGACTGTGACCTCTGGTTCTGGACTCCCCCTGCCATCGGGAACATCCTTCCTGCATCTAGTCTGTCTAGTCCTGTTAGAATTTTATAAGTTTCAATGAGATCCCCTCTCATTCTTCTAAACTCTAGAGAATATAAGCCTAATCGACCCAATCTCTCCTCATATGTCATTCCTGCCATCCCAGGTATCAGTCTGGTAAATCTTCGCTGCACTCCCTCCATGGCAAGAACATCCTTCCTCAGATAAGGCGACCAAAACTGCACACAATACTCAAGGTGTGGTCTCACCAAGGCCCTGTACAACTGCAGCAAGACATCCTTGCTCCTGTACTCGAATCCTCTCGCTATGAAGGCCAACATACCATTTGCCTTCTTAACCGCCTGCTGCACCTGCATGCTTACCTTCAGCGACTGGTGCACAAGGACTCCCAGATCTCGTTGCACTTCCCCTTTTCCCAATCTATTGCCGTTCAGATAATCTGTCTTCCTGTTTTTGCCACCAAAGTGGATAACCTCGCATTTATCCACATTATACTGCATCTGCCATGCATCTGCCCAATCACCTAACCTGTCCAAATCATACTGGAGTTTCTTTGCATCCTCCTCACAGCACACACGTCCACCCAGCTTTGTGTCGTCTGCAAACTTAGAGATATTACATCTAGTTCCCTCGTCTAGATCATTAATATGTATTGTGAATAGCTGGGGTCCTAGCACTGATCCCTGCGGTACCCCACTAGTCACTGCCTGCCACTCGGAAAAAGACCCGTTTATTCCAACTCTTTTTGTTTCCTGTCTGCCAACCAGTTCTCTATCCAAATCAGAACCTTACCCCCAATCCATGTGCTTTAACTTTGCATGCTAATCTCTTATGTGGGACCTTATCAAAAGCCTTCTGAAAGTCCAAATACACCACATCCACTGGTTCTCCCTTATCTATTCTACCAGTTACATCCTCAAAAAATTCCAGTAGAATAGTCAGGCATGGTTTACCTTTTGTAAATTCATGTTGACTTTGTCCGATCCTGTCACTGTTTTCCAAGCGCTCTGCTATTACATCTTTTATAATGGACTCTAGCATTTTGCCCACTACTGAATGCTGCTGATTGCAGGAAGGGATAATCAGCTGGAGTTTCCCTACATTACAACAGTGACTGCAATTCAAAAGGTACTTATTGGCTGTAAAGTGCTTTGGGCCTGAGGGTGTGAAAGCCGCTAGACAAACGCAAGTTTGTTCTTTCGAGCTGCTGATTGCTGTTCACTGACTCCTGCCAGAAGTGCGGAACTGTGGACACTGGGTGGGGACAGGATCAGGGTCCATTGTAATCCCAGCCATCTCTCATAAACCTACCTGTCTCGTGGCTGCAGCTCACACGTGGCAAATGGTTATTTGCGCAAGGTACCAGAGAATGCCTGGCACCTGTGGATCCAGTTCCCAGCACGGAGTCAATGCCTTTGGGAAAAGAGGAGAGAATGGGGGGTAAAACATCTGTCTGGATTTTTAAAACATGCTTCTTCGATATACTCTCTCACTATAGGTGGATTTAGTTATCTGAGCATTATTGTTATTCCACGCACACATTTTCCTTTGATTCTTTCCTAATTGTCTTTGCCATATTTTACACTTTATCCCCACTAACGCAGCATTCCTTGTTCAGGAATAATGGATCAGGATTTAAGTTGATATCTAGTGTTTTTGAATGTGATACCTAAATTGGCTCGATTCACTTCAAGGAATCCAGCCAAGGTTTAATCACATTCAGACATCAAGCGTAGCAATGGTTAAACCCATTTAACTCTTGGCTCACCCCAAAAATATCTGAGCCTGAATGGGATATGTAAAATTAAACTACTTTATTACACTACTTCTATGTTCAACCTTAGTCCCACACTATAGGGAGGATATTGAGGCGGTAGAGAGGGGTCAGCGTTGATCCACTGCGATACTATCTGGTATCATGAAAAACTGAAAAATTGAGGCTGCTTTGATTAGGAGGAGATTGCAGGGTGATTTGGTCGAGGTATTTAAAATTATGAAGGTCTGGGACAGAGTAGATAGAAACAGGCTGTTTCCAGTGATTGAGGGGTCGAGAACAATGAGACATTGGTATCGGATTAAATGTAAGAGCTTTCGGACAGAGAACAGCAGAAACATTTTCACAGAGGTGTCTGAGGCGGTGAAACGCACGAGTTAGTTATTAAAGCAGAGACCATGTCGACATTGAACAATCGGTTAGATCAGAGCTTGAACCAAAGGGAATAAAGGGAGATGGGAAGAGGGTGGGCAGTTGGTGTTGGGGCAACTGCTGGTGTGGAGAGTAAACAGCAGCTCAGACTGGGCCGCGTGGCCTGTTTCTGTCTCGTTTCCATGTCATTCTATGGATGCCATCTTTGAAGCACAGATTATTGAATGTGCTGGGGATTGGGTGGGATGCAATTTGGCCGTCGATTACCAGCAAATGGCAGTGCCCATTGAGGATGAGAAACTCACGCCTTCGTACCTTTTTAGTCTCAACTTTGGGACCTGTACGAACTAAAGTGAGACAGATATCCTCCCAGTAATGGATGGAAGTTACACTGGATTCTCTTTATTAGTCTCTGCCCCAAGCACCATTTAACAGTGTAGCACTGCTGGCACTGAGAAGCGATCCATTTTTGAGGAAAGTCTGAGTGGGTTTTATATTTTGTTTTGCTCTTCGAGGTGACTGATTAATCAGTGAAATATTTTGAAAGTTGAGCCAAGTGCTGATTTATTGCATGGAAAACATTAAAGGAAGCGTCACGGTTGGAGTACTGTGGGCGTCGCAGCAGACGGACAGCATCTGGGAAACCCCAGTTAGCTTGTTTTTAACTGTTGTCACTACATTTGTTCATAGAATCATAGCACAGAAGGAGGCCATTCAGCCCATCGCGCATGTGCCATGCCAGCTCTTTGAAAGCACCTTTCAGCATTTTTCCGATTGACACGCAGTTGATCAATGCCACCTAATTCACAGCTTCTGCCCCTTGCCGCACCTCGCTGTGTTCTTGCCGCAGGTTTCTTTTATCACATGTCCTGGATGAGAATACTGCCTTGGCATCGCTTTTCGGTTCTCTATTGAACAGCGCAGCAGCTTTCCGTGGTGCTACGAGTGCGCGTCGGTGCCTGCGGTGTGTGTCGCCGGTATCTACCTCTGGGTGATGGCTACACGTGCCAATCTGTGGGTGGCAAATAATGGCTCCAAGTACTTCACCGCAGCTTTGAAAGGAAAACGCTGATGAACGTGTCTATTGTTACACAAAATCCATCAGTAAATGTATTTTAACGATCAAATAATGTCATTTTATTACTAAACTAAAAATAAATTAAAATTTAAAAATAAAAACACAGCAATTGGAAATCTGGAACTCTCTCGCTCTCTCTCTCTCTCTCTCTCAACCCCCTGCCAAAAAAAAAAGCTGTTGAGGCTGGGGGTCAATTGAAAATTTCAAAACAGATTGATTTTTTGTTAGGAAAGGGGATTAAGGGTTAGGGAACTAAGACGGGTGGATGGAGTTGAGAGCCAGATCAGCCATGATCTAATTGAATGGCTGAACAGGCTCGAGGGGCTGAATGGCCTATTCCTGTTCCTAATATACAGAACTGACATCCCAGAGGGACTTTACGATAAGGCTAGACATAATCTGTGGTGCTGGCATTGTGTCCACATGATCCTGGTTTAGAAATTGGCCCTTTGCCGGTTGTGGCTAGATGACTTGCTTTGTGTATAGTACGCATGCAGCAAAGCTGATGGAGGGCCTTGGGGGCGAGTGGGTTTTCTTGAACAGCTGGTCATATTAAGATCTGCATTAACAATCAATCCATTCTGGTGACAGCAGCACACACCCCGCCTAGTGATAATGAAATGTGTAACGTTTTGCCATGCAAGGCTCCAGGAGCTGGTTGGCCTAATAAGAGATGAAAAAGGGCAAGTTTTATGTTGTGACAAGTACAAAGCATGAACTGCAGACCAGGACTTCTGCCTGATGATTTAAAATACTCAGAGGCTGAAAATGCTGTTCTAGGGGTCAGGGTCACAGAGGTCTGATGTTTGCAGACATAGTAGTGTCTTTATTAATTGACTATTAAGATTTGAGTTGAGAATCATTTCCGATAGTGAAATTCCCCCACACGTGTGTTCTCCCCTGCAGGCAGCCTGTGCTACCTCATCCAAGTGGCCATTCTTCCTGTGAACCTAGGCAATGAGTTTAGGCATGAACCCAATCTCTGCACATACTCACCTTCCAGCAGGGTAGCAGTAAGGCCTGCAAACCCTTGTTGGTTTTTTCCTTTCCTATCCCGAGACTGGTTGTGGTGCTCCAGTGGGCCAGGCTGAGATCAGCTATCTGAGCACAGACTGAATTGAACTTGAGACGGCCTGTTGTGTGCGGCCCAGCGCGACACCGGGAGATGCCTTCTACCCACCGTCACCAGGGAGTTTGAAAATGCCGATTCTAACGTGTGTGTTGACCTTTGATTTGCAGGGAAGGAGAATGGACGGCTCTGTAAATGCTTACGCTGTTAACGTACAACAGAAAAGGAAGTATCGGTGAGTAGTCGGAGCGATTTGCACAGTTTTGATGGGGCTTATTACTAATATTGGTACCAAGACACTTTAGAAAAGTTGTAACTAAGCCAATTAGTTTTAATGTTGTCTCAATGCATCTCTAATGCAGTATTGCTGATTCATCGCCTTAAATTGATCCCACCACTGCCACCCTATACTCATTGGAATTTAGAAGAATGAGAGGTGATCTTATTGAAACATATAAGATACTAAGGGGGCTCGACAAGGTAGAAGCAGAGAGGATGTTTCCCCTCGTGGGGAAATCTAGAACTCGGGGGCACAGTTTTAGAATAAAAGGGTCGCCCTTTTAGAACTGAGATGAGGAGGAATTTCTTCTCTGAGGATCGTAAATCTGTGGAATTCCAGAGAGCCGTGGAGGCTGGGTCATTAAATACATTTAAGGTGGAGATAGACAGATTTTTGCAAGATAAGGGAGTGAAGGGTTATGGGGAGCGGGCAGGGAAGTGGCTTTGAGCCCAAGATCAGCCATGATCTTATTGAATGGCGGAGCAGGCTCGAGGGGCCAAGTGGCCTATTCCTGCTCCTATTTCTTATGTTCTTATAAACACTCCGAATGCTCCCTCGGCACAATTTGACAAGATGAACTCTGAACTGTGTTGCTGACTGCTCATTGTATAAAGATTTCACATAGCGGCTGTGATTTAATGAAACTCCAGTCAAGACATTGGAACCACTGGAATGTATTATTTCTTGGCAGTTCGTTACTCCTTGATTTTACAGTCCTCCATGCTGAGAGTAGGCATCAGCGCGCATTGACCTGACCACATGAGGCACCCCAGCTGCTGGTGACCACTGTGCAGCCCGCAAATGGTAAACACAACCCAGTAAAGCCAGCCATTACGCAAATTACAAAAATGATGTGACTAGAAAAGTGACTTCACAGCTCTGAGGTCATTTTAGGGATTGGCCGGCCACCCTCCAGGGTTTCCATTTTCCCCTGGACCCCTCCATTCGGTTGCCATCTTGCAGTCACGATTGAGCATTCATTATCTGCACAATGCTGACGAGAGTGCCCTACTTCTGGCAGTAAAACATGCTCATCCAGAGCTTTCTCATCAGCTGGTACTATTCGTCTGCCGATGTAGCGTCACAGTGTTGCAAAACACCCTTCCAGGCATGAGGCAACCTTAACACAGAAAATTAGTCATTGTTGCTGTAAATACCATTGTGAAAAGGATACTGTATATTCAAACCTGCATATAATAAACTCAAATAACACACAAGAACATAAGAAATAGGAGCAGGAGTCGGCCATTCGGCCCCTCGAGCCTGCTCCGCCATTCAATAAGATCATGGCTGATCTTCAACCTCATCTCCACTTTCCTGCCCAATCTCCATATCCCTTGATTCCCTTAATATTCAAAAATCTATCGATCTCTGTCTTGAATATACTCAACGACTGAGCCTCCACAGCCCTCTGGGGTAGAGAATTCCAAAGATTCACCACCCTCTGAGTGAAGAAATTTCTCCTCACCTCAGTCCTAAATGGCCGACCCCTTATTCTGAGACTGTGACCCCTGGTTCTCGACTCCCCAGCCAGGGGAAACATCCTCCCTGCATCTACCCTGTCAAGTCCTGTAAGAATTTTGTATGTTTCAATGAGATCACCTCTCATTCTTCTAAACTCTGGAGAATATATGCCTAGTCTATTCAATCTCTCCTCATAGGACAATCCCCCCATCCCAGGAACCAGTCTGGTGAACCTTCGTTGCACTCCCTCTATGGGAAAGTATATCCTTCCTTGGGCAAGGAGATCAAAACTGTTCACAATACTCCAGGTGTGGTCTCACCAGGGCCCTATATAATTGCAGATAATACAATAACACAAATTGACATCCTTGGTCATTTAAATTAGAATAGTTTCTGTTAGAATTGTCTGACAATAGTCGACCTTAATAATAACTTTTATTTTTCTTTTCCACCCAGGCAGTACATGAACAGAAAGGGTGGATTTAACAGACCTCTGGATTTCATCGCATAACTTCTTTTTGGCCTGGAGTGGCATGATGACGACGTGAAGTTCTTAACACCGAGGCCGGGAAAACACCAGTTATCCCTCATCTTCTGCCATCATTTCCGGGCAGTGTCCGCACAGTTTTTTTGCACACCAGTGTAAAGCACTGGTTGTAGGCATGGTCTTCGGGCCTGACCATTAAGGTTTGACTGCATTTGTTACATTTATTCTGTATATTGTTTTCAAATTCATGCATGAATCATTAGGAATAAAAATACAAGATGACACAAATACTCTGCGTGTCCATCAACATCTATAAAAAGCAAAGATAAGTGAAGTTTTTGTGTCTGCACCTCCAGCATTAACCGGTCCTTTCTCTAGAGCTGTATTTCAGATTTCCAGCATGTGCAGTTTTGTCTTTTTATTGCAGTAGTGGTTGGTAAGTCTTCAGCTTAAAATAAATCCCAAGTGCAGCATATTTGTACACTTTTATTGGTCAACGTCCAAGTTTGCTTCAACAAATTTAATTGTGTACTTTTGATGCACCAACTCCAGTGGGTTTAAAGATGCATATACATTAAATTAACAGCTACTTCTGCATTCACGTTCCAAGTCTGAGTTATCAGGTGGAAGTCTCTTTTCTTGGATCACTGACGTGCATGCTAGAATTTGAGTTTAATACGTAATGCCTTTGCTGCAGATCCAGATGCTAGTCTTTTTCTTGACACTGTAGCTGAAACTTGTCTGACCCGACAGTGACCCACTTTATATGCAGTTCACTCCGCAATTTACATTTCAAAAACCCCTATCTGAAATGTTGTGGAATTACCTGCATCAAGCAGTGCAACTCAAAACTAGTACTCTGCAATTTTCCTGAACTAAATAAAGCTCAGTGTTTGCATCAAGGCGTGTTGTGTAAACAACTTCAGTGTAATGCAAGGACTGGTGGAGTGTGTACCGTTAGCTTCTCTCTGATTTGAACTGACTGTTAACTCTTGGGGTTAGTGTTAATGTGTTTGAAATAATTGCAGTGGGGATAAACAGAGCTCACACATTGCAAAGCAACCGAAGGAAGATCTGGTAACCAACATGAATATTGCCTCTGAATATACCCTCCAGCCAGCCCCCTTCTTGTACTCACTTTAATAATTGAGTGATTCTACTTGTAGGTGCCATTAGTGGGTTCCTCACTCAACTGTGTCCTTTCCCACCCCTTTCCTTTCCTGAATTACCTCTGCAGGACTGCCAAGTAAGTATGTGGAGAGGCGGGGGGGTGGGGGAGGGACGGGCGCGGTAAGAGAGAAATCAGCCCAAGTCCGAGTGTTAGTCAAGACTGGGATTTGAACTGTCCTCTGAATTGCAGCTCCGGTGCTTAAGCATTTCATGCGTAGCTACCAGACCTCTTAAACCCAATTACAAACTTAAAAACGACACTTTTATGTTACATGGTGTGCTGGAAAAAACGTCTGAGTGGACAGTGATCTTTGCTGTTTTCTTGTGCCGTGTCATATTTAATGATCATCTTTCAGGCCGTGTCACGACTAACAGGAATATTAAAAACTCAGTGTAAACTAATCGATGGTCCGCTCTCATCGAGCTTTCCCCTCAAACAGCGATAGTGGGATCTCCAGTTTCTTGTGTTTTCTACAAATAATTAACTACCAATCAGCTGGCACAGAACGCCATGACCGATTGCAAATATGTCAGTGTAATGTCTTTATAAATGGGGCAGTTGTTATTAGTTTGCAGTTGTCACTATTTAAAAATCTTGCTTCTTCTGAAGATTTCCCTTTTGGATTTGTTTTATTTATACAATTTCTCCCCTCCCCGTCTGCTCATCTGCTTTTACTTATTTTAAAAACTTTAAAGCTAAACTTGTTGGGAGTGACAGCAGAACTGGGCCAGTCTGCAGGCGGCTGTCATTCCAGAGTTTAAAAAAAGTTTCATCGGTGAGAATCAAAACTTCTTAACTTCATGTTGGGAGTTTATCCGGTGAAATGCTTTCAACTGTGAAGTGTTCCTTCCCTGACCTCAGGATGTGAATTTGCATCTCAAAGAACATTCAGTTCCAATTGAAGAGAAGTTGTAGCCTATTTTAAAAACATATGTTCCAGTAGCTCGCTGCCAAGTGAATGCCTGGCTTTGCCCGCACCAACGTGTAGCTTTGTTGGGACGATATCCATTCCTAGAATGGCTATTTTTCACCACTTGAGCATTAACCTCTTGCTGCCTTTCCACAAGTGTTCTGCGTCTTGGATCCGTCTTTTGTGCAAAACATCAGTCGCAAGCAGAACGGGAGTAAACTGAAGTAGAATTTTCTAACTGGGCAGCAGGTTAAGCTTTTTAAATATGGTCAAAACTTCATTTTTGGTTTGAACTTTGGGCCAACTTCCATTGTATGTGAGCAAAGATGAGCATTTATGTGATGGCTTGTAATGCAACCTCTTAATTGTTTGTGATCTTTGCTCCCCCTTTCCTGAGGAGCAATTATGAAACCTCTGAGGTTCGTGTGTATCGCAGTGTTTGTCCCAAAGTCCTTACTGGACTACAAGATTTCTGTAAAAGTAAACTTTTTAAACTTGTGTTGTGTTGCTGGTCTCCTGTTGGCTTGTATTTCGTTGTTATGAGGTGGGGGGGTGGTGTTGTATCATTTTCTGTTGTAAATAAAGGCGCTTCTGTTACTGTGAATGCTTGTTGTTGAAATCTGAAAAGAAATTTGAACCGATACTGGCAGCAGTTGATGTTTTCTTGGGACCTCTGCAGATAAATGCACATTAGTTCACATGCAGTACCATGGAAACAAGTTACTGGAATAATCCAGAACCCTTTGTGTTTTCCATAGCACTATAATTCGCAGGAAATAACTGGGATCTGTACCGAAGTTGGTGCAACGTATCAGCATGAGGCCCACACACAGCACAAAATGATATTAAACAGCTTTCCTGGTTATGTTCACAAAAAAAGCATCAACTCAAATTGCTGATGTTTGTTCCAGGATCGGTCTGAATAACATTTGCTTTCACCTCCCCAGTGATTCCAGGCACTGCCAAGTTCAGTAAGATCAGGCCGGCCCAGGTTCCATTCTGTGTTGAATTGCCTGATCTGCATGTGCCTTAGCGCCTTGGCCCTGGGAAAGGAAAATTCGCCAGGATCCTTGCTCCTAATCACTGTCTGCTGGAAAGCCCTCCTGTGGACATCGGGTGGGGGATAAGATCAAGCTAGGATGTGAAGTCTTTCCAGTCTGCTGCCGCTGCCTATCTCGGTTCCCCCTTGAAGAATGGGCACGTGGATGAGGGAAAAGAGGGCTGTCGACAACCAAAGGAATGCCATGCCAGCCAGCATTAAACATGGTGGAGCACTGAAGGGAAAAATCATTTTGTTAGGTGTTTTTGCCATGTTTTTGAGTGTTGAGGGTCTTTTTAAAAGGCGCCTTCTGTTTATGAAATGGTTCCAATTTGCCAGTAATAGAATTTTGTTTTAAGTACATATGAAATGTAATCTTATCGGACCCTATTATTTTTGTGACCTTGTTTTGTGTCTTATATCAGTAGGTACAAGTTGTGCAAAGGAGTGAAAGGGTAGAGTTGCTCTGGCGTGACTGAGACAGCAAACCTTAAAATGAGAGTTTATTGGGAAGTCACACAAGTATTTCTCACGCAAAAGAATTGAATACTTGTGTGCTTGATGGAAAATTTTGGACTAAACAAAATTGCTGTGTGCGAGTTATATGGATGGGTCTAAAACTAGGGGAATCAATTCTGTTTTGACAGGTAGTTTTGCAAGAAAACAGGCCATTCATTCGGTCCATGTAGCTCAGTGTTTGGGTCCATAGGCCCAGATCATGTCCATTTCTTGACTAATATGACGTGTCTTGCGTAAATGTTTCCACAGAAGGCGCATGAACTGTGCTTGTTGACTGTTCCAGAGTTACATAGGATATACAGCACAGAAACAGGCCATTCGGCCCAACCAGTCCATGCCAACGTTTCTGCTCCACACGAGCCTCCTCCCGTTTTTCCTCATCTAAATCTATCAGCATAACCCTCTATTCCCTTCTCCCTCATATGCTTGTCTAGCCTCCCCTTAAATGCATCTATACTATTCACTTCAACCACTCCCTGTGGTAGCGAGTTCCACATTCTCACCACTCTTTGTGTAAAGAAGTTTCTTCTGAATTCCCTATTGGCTTTCTTGGTGACTCTCTTATATTGATGGCCTCTAGTTATGCTCTTCCCCACTAGAACTATTGAGAGCAGTAAAAGCAGAAAATGCTGGATATACACAGGGAATTGATCAGTATCAAAGAGAGTTTAACATCTTGGGTGAAGCCATAGACCAGTCGAAGGGTTCTACCCAGAATGTTAACTCATCTCCCATTTGCCGACAGTGACTGCTCTCTCTACTGCCAGCACTTTCTGTCCGATTCCAGCTTTTGCACTTTCCTTCTATCCCTTAACGTGTCCTTACTCGCAAGGCTCATTTGCTTTTAACGTTCTGAGCTAGCACAAGTAATTCTCTGCATTCTGTCTCCTGATGCTGTGCATAATGTTTTAAAAGCCCAGCTCAGGGGCCTCCCTTGATGTAACAAAAAATTGCAGTGTCCTAAAATTGCCCTCTGATTTTATTCCAGTGGGTCACAGTGCAGTTCTTTGGTCTCGGAGCTGAAGTTGAAATAACTCCAAACAATAATTGACACAGCTTGCCATTTGCACTCAGGATTTCAGCTATACTGCCACTTTTCCATTGGTGCTCTGCGGTTTCCCATGTGCAGCGGTGCAAAAAGTCGCAATTGAGCTTGTGTTGAGCCAACATCAGACACTGAAGCAGGTGGAGTGATATTACCTTTAAGGTGTCGTCTCACCTCCCTTTTCGTTCACACTGGCTGCAGTATATCCAGAGCACCTGGCATCTCCATGCACTGGTGTGAATGTGGTGGTACAGATACCACATAAACCACAATGGTGGTGCTGGAAGGAAGTCCCTTGGGGTTACAATTCTCTCAATTGTCTGCAGCATATTGTTGTGGCAGAGCAGAGAGCTTCTCTAGCTGTTCTGTGCTATAAGAAAGAATGAAAGACTTACATTTCTATAGCGCCTTTCACAACCACCGGACGTCTCAAAGCGCTTTACAGCCAGTGAAGTGTAGTCACTGTTGTAATGTACCAGACCGAAATGTGTTCAGGTGACACTGTGCCAAATCTATACAAAATGATCTGTTCCCCATCACTGACAAGCCTCAAATTAAACCCTTTCACAGTTCAAGTGGTTTATAAATGCAGGAATTCCTGACCTAACTCCACCATTGACACAGGTACCACAGCGGTTCAAGAGGTCCACCAGCACCTTCTCGGCAACTTGAGATAGGCAATAAATGTGGCATTGAGAGCTTTGCCTACATCCTGAGAACAAACTTTAAAAAAATATTTGTATCAACGCGGCTTTTGTTTTGTTATCCATTTATTTCCACCTTCAATTGTTTAAACTGAGTGCTTAACATTGGAACCTGAAGCAACTCAATAGCCCTCTTCCCAAAGCTTGACCAACCCTGTAAGATCACTTCCACTTAGAATCATAGAATCTTACAGCACAGAAGGAGGCCATTTGGCCCGTCACACCTGTGCCGGCTCTTTGAAAGAGTTGTCCGATTTAGTCCCATAACCCTGCAAATGAGTTCTCTTCAAATACATGTTCAATTGCTTTTTGAAAGTCCCTATGGAATCTGATTCCACCACCCTTTCAGGTAGTGAGTTCCAGATCATGACAACCCTCTGTGGAAAAAAATTCTCCTCATTTCCCCTCTAGCTCTCTAGCCAATTATTTTAAATCTGTGACCTCTGGTTACTGATCCACTTGCCAGAGGAAACAGTTTCTCCCTACATGCTCCTATCAAAACCCCTTATAATTGTGAGTACCTCTATTAGGTCTCCCCTTAACCTTCTCTGCTCTAAGGAGAACAACCCCAGCTTCTCCAATCTCTCCACATAACTCAAGTCCCTCATCCCTGGTATCATCCTGGTAAACCTCCTCTGTACCCTCTCCAAGGCTTCCTTCCTAAAGTGTGGTTCCTGGAATTGTACACAATACTCCAGCTGAGGCCTAACCCGTGATTTATAAAAGTTTAGCATAACTTCCTTGTGTTTGTATTCAATGCCCCTATTTACAAAGCCAAGAATCCCATACACCTTCTCAACTTGCCCTGCCACCTTCCAGGATTTGTGAATATGGACCCCCCCGGGTCCCACTGCTCCTGCTCCCCCCTCAAAATGGCACCAGTGAGATTATACTGCCTCTCCATGGTGTTCCTCCCAAAGTGCATCACTTCACACTTATCCACATTAAATTGCATCTGCCATATGTCTGCCCATTTCACCAGTCTGTCTATGTCCTCCTGAAGTCTGCTATCATGCTCACTATTTACTACGTTTCCAAGTTTTGTATCATCCGCAAATTTCGAAATTGTATTCCCTATACCCAAGTCCAGGTCATTTCTATATTACAGGAAAAGCAATGGTCCTAATACTGACCCCTGGGGGACCCCACTGCCTACTCCTCTCCAGTCAGAGAGAAACACCTGTGCACCACTACTCTCTGCCTCCTGTCCCTTACCGAGTTACCACCATCCCTTTAATACCATGTGCTTCTATTTTCTGAATCAGTCTGTTATGTGGTACTTTAATCAAATGCCTTTTGAAAGTCTGTATATACAACATCTACTGCACTATCTTCATCAACCCCCTTTGTTACTTCATCAAAGAGCACTTATGGAGGTGGAATAACCCATTGTCTTTCTCTCCCCCTTTGCCCCCACCAAAGCCAAACAGCACCATCACCCTTGAACAGCACGCTTCCACCAGCTCATGTTTAACTGTGCCACAAAGCACTCCACATTACCATGTATCAAAGTTGTACATTGACCTCCAAAATATGCACGTGCATCGTTTCTGAAAGGAAAAGTGCTGGTCAATATTTGGATTCCTGATTATCATTAAAGATGGTAAATCATGCCTGGATATATAACCCCTTCTGCTCCCATCATCCTGGCCTCCGATGATGTGAAGAGCACTACAGTTGAAACAGTAACATGTAAAAGCACTGTCCTCCCACCAGCCACTGGCAATGGCAGAAGCTCATGTCCAGAACACATCACTGAGGTATCGTGGGAGCGTAACCCATACCCCTTTGAACCAAGGCACAGTGTACTGAACTTCAAATACGCTGCTGTGAAACGCATTCAATGTTGGAAAGGTTTCGTTGGCCAAGTGATAGGTGAACGGTGTGTCGAAGAGGCTTTCAGTCTCTCGGTAGCACCACCAAAACAAAACAAAACATTCTTCGGAGCGTGCCTGGAATTTTGTGGGTCTAATTACAGTTTTCAGAAGTGGTGCACAGCTGCATGTTCTGTGAAACCTCACTGATTCCTTTACACTTTGCGTGATAACATCTGCCCACGTGCTGTATGCATTCTGAGTGACGCATAAAACTGGAATGAGGAATTTGCCATCTGTTTTGAGCCTGTAATAATATTTTACCTGAAATTACACTGGATTGACTTTGTTATATCTCTAAGTACATTTTTTCTGATCTGTTAAAACCTTTAATTAAGAATATTGTAGCACCTGGCGGAAGATATACTTATAAAACTTTTCATACCGTTTGTATTTTGCACTTTTTCTTCTTTACCTTTATCAGTTTCTATTCTTAAATCACCACTTACTAGTTTCTGTTTTAGTTTGGTTGGGAGGGCACTGAATAAATAGAAATGGAGATTTTCCCATCATTTTACATTCTACCCTACGTAAACTTGAGCTCATCCAAAACTCGGCTGCCCGTGTCCTAACTCGCACCAAGTCCCGTTCGCCCATCACCCCTGTGCTCACTGACCTACATTGGCTCCCGGTTAAGCAGCGCCTCGATTTCAAAATTCTCATCCTTGTTTTCAAATCCCTCCATGGCCTCGCCCCTCCCTATCTTTGTAATCTCCTTCAGCCCCACAACCCCCACCCCTCCCTGAGATATCTACGCTCCTCTAATTCTGCCCTCTTGAGCATCCCTGATTATAATCACTCAACCATTGGTGGCTGTGCCTTCAGTTGCCTCGGCCCTAAGCTCTGGAATTCCTTCCATAATCCTCTCTGCCTCTCTCTCCTTTAAGACGTTCCTTAAAACCTACCTCTTTGACCAAGCTTTTGGTCACCTGCCCTAATTTGTCCTTATGTGGCTCAGTGTCAAATTTTTTTTCTTCTAATACTCCTGTGCAGCGCCTTGGGACGTTTTACTACGTTAAAGGTGCTATATAAATACAAGTTGTTGTTGTTGTTGGAGGATGATCGAAGCCTGCCATCATATAGAGCTTTGTTTCCAAGTTTGCTTTTCAAAGTTACTCTCTCAGGCATATGAAAATTATTTTCTTCAATCTTACTGAAATAAATACTCCAAAATTGACCCACACTGCCTGATTCCCAATTGCAATGACCTTTGTGGTGCTTCTCTTTTCGGGTAGGCTGCAGTGTCCTGGTGTACTGCTTCAACATGTTCCTGAACACTCCCACCACTCATGTGCTGCTCAGCCTGTCTATCCATCCGTCCCTTAGCTGCTGAGGGAGCAGATTAATCAACCCATGGATCAAGTCCTTTTTGAGCACCTTAAAGTCCTATTTGGCAGGAGGCTTTGATATCTGTGCTAGAGAGATTCAATCAGTCGAGGAGTAAACGGGTCTTGCCCCGATCATCTAATCCGTCATCGAGGCTTCTGAAACATTGCCCACCTCTTCCCCCTACCTTTATTCTGGTTTGAATTTTTGGCAACTGGATGGATAGTCCCTCCAGCCTTTAAATGACATGTATTTTCTTGTTCCAACAATGGTATTTCTGCAGGAATGAGCTAACCTGTTTATGAATGAGCTGAGCCTCAAACACATACCCGTCAGCTCAATTCATGTAGAGATTCAAATTCATTTATTCAGAGATGTTTAAGTAACACGGAGGCAAAATCATGCATCTTGGGTTTAACATTGTACCAGTTTATCTTGGGTGCAGTTTGAGTTTTCTGAGCTTAGAAAGGAGGTTCTTTCTGTGATACTGTGAAGAAGCACACTCCTCGGAGCCATTAACCATGTTCCACGGTTGATGTTGATTCAATATGTTTGTATAGCACTTATCAAGATAACTTTCCGCTTGCACCGAGATTAAAATAATGTTCCCTGCACATGAGGACTACCACGTGTAAAATCATCATGTCAGATCCGGACACGTTGGGATCCACATGCAGTTAACCCCAAGATGTGTTGACTGCAGTCGTGAGACTATGGATAGCAGGAGAGACATTTACATTATCTTACATGAAACAAGGTGCTAACTGTACAAATTTGAAAAAAAAATTGGGATGGTGGCGGGAGGAGGACAAAAGTCTAAACCAAGAAAATAGATAATCATGTACCACGGTGGATGAGTATGTGCACTCACCATGCTAGCAATCATCAGCACAGACTAATCTTGGTAGATTTCTCTGCTAGTCAGGAGCAATAGATTCTAATCATTAGCAAAGATATCCTGTTAGCGTGTCAAAAATGGAATCAAGACACAGGCTTTGATTGAATGTGGATTGTGACGTAAGAAAACTACTAGGCACTTGGTCTAAGCGTTAAACAAAGCTTTAATCAACTGTTTTTCAACATGGAGATCTAGTTATGTCCTTCATAGTTCCTGTTGAGGAATGTCCTAAGCAAGCTGGGCCCATGCCCGAGTATTTATACTCTCCCTGGACAGCGCCACCAGCAGGCCGCCCAGTATTACTTCATACATGAATGACAAGATTCATGTCAGATTGGTTACATGTTCTTACCAAATTGCACAGTGGGATCAGATAATAGAACACCAGACATAACACCCCTAGCCTCTTCAAAGACAGGAGGCTTAGAGATACCTTGGCTCTGTTCTCTTTGAATCATAGAATGCAACAACACAGAAGGAGACTATTCAGCCCATCGTGCCTGTGCCGGCTCTTTGAAAGAGCTATCCAATTAGTCCCACTCCCCTGCTCTTTCCCCATAGCCCTGAAAATTTTTCCCCTTCAACTATTTATCCAGTTCCTTTTTGAAAGTTATTGTTGAATCTGCTTCCACCGCCCTTTCAGGCAGCGCATTCCAGATCACAACAGCTCACTGCGTAAAAAAAATGTCTCCTCATCTCTGGTTCTTTTGCCAATTGCCTTAAATCTGTGTCCTCTGGTTACCGACCCTTCTGCCACTGGAAACAGTTTCTCCTTATTTACTCCATCAAAACCCTTCATGATTTTGAAACTTTATTAAATCTCCCCTTAACCTTCTCTGCTCTAAGAAGAAGAATCCCAGCTTCTCCAGTCTCTCCATGTAACTGAAGCCCTGCATCCCTGGTACAATTCTAGTAAATCTCCCCTGCATCCTCTCCAAAGCCTTGACCTCCTTCCTAAAGTGTGGTGCCCAGAATTGGACACAATACTCCAGCTGTGGCCTAACCAGTGATTTATAAAGGTTTAGCAATAACTTCCTTCCTATGGTGCTCTATGCCTCTATTTATAAAATTGAGAGGTCGCACAACACCAGGTTATAGTCCAACAGTTTTATTTGAAATCACAAGCTTTCGGAGCTATTGATTGCTCCTTCCTCAGGTGAAGTAAATTAGATACAGAATCGCCAAAGCATATATAGATAGAGAACAAAGCATGTGTATCTTACAATTGCAGACCACTAAATTAAATCATCCTGACTATCTGCCGAGGTGTGATAAAGTTAATCAAGTCAGCCAGGAAGGTACCACATCAAAGACATAGCAAGATACAACTGAGACAATGAGGTGTAGTCGCAGGGGTTCTAACGTGTCAAAAGCTGCCGTCTGTATGTAAAACAAAAAGCTTTAAAATTTTTACTTTTTTACTGGGAAAATTTTTACTTTTTTACTGGGAATCACATCTGTGAACAAGCCAACGACGACTCGAGTCCGGATCACGTCATGTATCGTGACATAAACCCAAGATCCCGGTTGAGACCGTCTTCATGAGTGCGGAACTTGGCTATCAGTTTCTGCTCGATGATTTTGCGTTGTCGTGTGTTTCTAAGGTTGCCTTGGAGAACGCTTACCCGCAGATCCGAGGCTGAATGTCCTTGACTGCTGAAGTGTTCCCCGACTGGGAGGTAACAATCCTGCCTGGCGATTGTTGCGCGGTGCTCGTTCATACGTTGTCTCAGTGTCTGCATGGTCTCGCCGATGTACCATGCCGCGGTGCATTCTTTCCTGCAACGTATGAGGTAGACCACGTTGGCCGAGTCACATGAGTATGTACCATGTACCTGGTGGGTAGTGTCCTCACGTGTGATGGTGGTATCTGTGTTGATGATCTGGCATGTCTTGCAGAGTTTGCCATGGCAGGGTTGTGTGGTGTCGTGGTCGCTGTTATCCTGAAAGCTGGGTAATTTGCTGCGAACGATGGTACTTCTGAGGTTAGGCGGCTGTTTGAAGGCAAGTAGTGGAGGCGTGGGGATGGCCTTAGCGAGGTGTTTGACCGGCATCTCCGCATCATGACCTCTATTTATAAAGCCAAGGATCCCGTATGCTTTTTTAACAGCCTTCTCAACTAGTCCTTCCACATTCAAAGATTAGTACACATACACCCCCCGATCTCTCTCTTCCTGCACCCCCTTTAAAATTGGACCATCTAGAGGGAAGATGAAGGAATTCCATTTCCTCTTGCATTTCCCTTCCCCTTCACAGGGAACGAATCTAAAAGAGCCTCATTATACAGCATTTCCATTTAAGGCAGGCTAATGCAGGATTGGTTTTTGAAAGAATTGGCAATATCGATCTACATGTCCAACTCCTGATATTTCAAAAAGTTGCATTAATCCTTGATAGTTGTGTAGTCTTTCTCGTTGATCAGTAAAATCTGTACTTTGAGGATTTTCTCGAAGGAAGATAGATAATAAGAAACAATGAATTCAGTAAAATCACCAATTGCATGGGGCTTACCTGTGATCTGTGGCAAACTTGCCTTTGAGTCAGAAGGTTGTGGGTTCAAGTCCCACTCCAGAGACTTGAGCACAAAATCTAGGCTGACACTTCAGCGCAGTGCTGAGGGAGTGCTGCACTGTCAAAGGTGCCGTCTTTCGGATGAAACGTTAAACCGAGGCCCCGTCTCAGGTGGATGTAAAAGATCCCTTGGCCACTATTTGTATAAATGGTCAGCAATGTCCCAGTGCTTTATTTACTATTGATGTGCATTCTATTCATATAACGAGCCTTGTGCTGTTATTTTGTAATGCATAATTCCTTTTTGTTAATATTTTCTTTTAAAAAGCTGTTGCACAGAAGAACATAAGCGAGGAGCAAGAGGCTGTTGAGTCAATCATGCTTGTTCCAGCCACAGATCATGTGCAAACTGCTCTACCTTGACGGGTGAGTGGTGGTTCAACACTACTTAATATCACAGTCTATTGGAATTGTCATATTTAGAACCCATAATTATATGAAAGGACCTCTGGAACAGAAAATTGTAATGGAGCTAGGAGAGCCAGGGAAGATGAAGGTAGACCAATGGATCAATTGGAGAAAGACTGCGATGAACCTGGAATTAAATAAATAACTGTTGAGACTGGGCCATACATTGTAATGCCACTTAATAGTTCAAACAATGGCACAAAACACCTCTGAATTAGCAAGTACAGATTTCCAATTACAAATTTCCAATCAATTACAAGACAACCAATTGTCTGAGGCTGAACCAGACTGTTCGCAATCTTGGTTCCACCTCTGTAACATCACCCAACTCCGCCCCTGCCTTAGCTCATATGCTGCTGAAACCCCCATGCATGTTTTTGTTGCCTCTAGACTTGACTATTCCAACACTCTCCTGGCTGGCCTCCCATCTTCCACCCTCTATAAACTTAAACTCATCCAAAACTCTGCTGCCCGTATCCTAACTTGGACCAAGTCCCGTTCGCTGATCACCCCTGTGCTCGCTGACCTACATTGACTCCCGATTAAGCAATGCCTCGATTTTAAAATTCTCACCCTTGTTTTTAAATCCCTCCGAAGCCTTGCCCCTCCCTATCTCTGTAATCTCCTCCAGCTCTACAACCCTCCGAGATCTCTGTGCTCCTCCAATTCTTAAATTAATTAAGTGGTCTAATCTGGTTCTGTAACTGCCAGAGAGCTCACTTATTTAAATCTCAGCAGTATAAATAAGGGAGGCTAGAGTGCAGTTTGTCACAGAGTGCAGATCGGAACAGAGTGTTAAGCTGTGAGTTTGGTTAGTGAGGGAGTAAATCTTAAAGGTTAATCTCTTATTTTTATAAATTCTAGTCTTATGTGCTTGCAATTAGCATTTAAATTTACTGTTTCAAGTTTTAAGTTTCTTCCAGGCTTGGGCAGGGCTAAGCAAGCTCTGTGCTGGAGAGCAGGTGAGAGTAATTAATTAATTAAGTGGTCTAATCTGGTTCTGTAACTGCCAGAGAGCTCACTTATTTAAATCTCAGCAGTATAAATAAGGGAGGTTAGAATACAGTTTGTCACGGAGTGCAGATCGGAACAGAGTGTTAAGCTGCGAGTTTGGTGAGTGAGTGAGTTCGGGGAGGGAGGTGTTCCTTTCTTTTTCCATCTTTGTCAGCTTCCAGGAGAGCAGGAGCTAAAAAGCTGCACAAGAGGGGACAGAGAACCAGCGGTGAGTATTTCTACAGTATTTCTACATTCCAGTCATTAAAGTAAAAGTAAGGTCTCTAGTTTAGAGTAAGTAGTGTTTAAAGGGAAGTAAGGTCCCTAGTGTATTTAATATTCTTTAATTTAAAGGGAGTAAATTAAGGGTAGGACATGGCAGGGCAGCTCGGCAACGTGGAGTGCTCCTCCTGTGCTATGTTGGAAGTCAGGGACACTTTAGGTGTCCAGGGCGAACACATGTGCAGGAAGTGTCTCCAGCTGCAGCAACTCGAAATCCGCGTTTCGGAGCTGGAGCTGCGGCTGGAGTCACTGTGGAGCATCCGCGAAGCTGAGATCTTCGTGGATAGCACATTTAACGAGGTGGTCACACCGCAGATAAAGAGTGCACAGGCAGACAGGGAATGGGTGCCCACCAGACAGAGTAAAAGAACTAGGAAGGTAGTGCAGAAGTCCCCTGGGCCCATCTCCCTCTCCGACAGATTTTCCGTTTTGGATACTGATGGGGGAGATGGTTTCTCAGGGGAATGCAGCAAGAGCCAAGTCCGTGGCACTACGAGTGGCTCAGCTGCACAGGAGGGGAGGAAAAAGAGTGGGAGAGCAATAGTGATAGGGGATTCTATCGTAAGGGGAACAGATAGACGTTTCTGTGGCCGCAGACGTGACTCCAGGATGGTATGTTGCCTCCCTGGTGCCAGGGTCAAGGATGTCACTGAATGGCTGCAGGGCATTCTGAAGGGGGAGGGCGAACAGTCACAGGTCGTGGTTCACATTGGTACCAACGACATGGGTAGAAAGAGGGATGAGGTCCTGCAACAAGAATTTAGGGAGCTAGGTAGCAGATTAAAAAGCAGGACCTCAAAGGTTGTAATCTCTGAATTACTCCCAGTGCCACGTGCTAGTGAGTATAGGAATAGGAGGGATAGAGCAGATGAATGCGTGGCTAAAGAGTTGGTGCAGGAGGGAGGGCTTTAGTTTCCTGGATCACTGGGTCTGCTTTTGGGGAAGGTGGGACCTGTACAAGTCGGACGGGTTGCACCTGAACCGGAACTGGACCAACATCCTTGCGGGGAGGTTTGCTAGTACTTTTGGGGGGGGTTTAAACTAACTTGGCAAGGGGATGGGATACGGAGTGGAGCTATAGTAGGGGATGATGCACAGCCAAATATAGAGGAAAAAACAAGTCAGCCTGGAAGGCAGAGCAAATATGTAACGGCACAAGGGAGTATGGCAAGGCTGGATGGCATTTATTTTAATACAAAGAGTCTTGCGAGTAAGGCAGATGAATTGAAGGTGTTGATGAACACATGGGAGTATGATATTGTTGCTATCACAGAGACATGGTTGAGGGAGGGGCAGGACTGGCAGCTCAATATTCCGGGGTATAGAATCTTCAGGCGAGACAGAGTTGGGTGTAAAAGAGGAGGGGGTGTCGCAATATTAATCAAGGAGTCAATTACTGCAGTAAGGAGGGATGATATCTTCGCAGGTTTCTCTAATGAGGCCATATGGGTAGAACTTAAAAACAAAAAGGGGGCAAGCACTTTGCTGGGAGTGTACTATAGGCCCCCAAACAGTCAGGGGGAGATAGAGGAACAGATATGTAGGCAAATCTCAGAGAAGTGCAGAAATAATAGGGTAATAATAGTAGGGGATTTCAACTTCTCCAGTATTAACTGGGATAGTCAGAGTGTGAAAGGCTTAGAGGTGCAGAATTCTTAAAGTGCATCCAGGAGAGCTTTTTGAGCCAGCATGTAGAAAGTCCTACAAGAGAGGGGGCGGTACTGGACCTAATTCTAGGGAATGTAGCCGGGCAAGTGGTAGAAGTGTTAGTAGGAGAGCATTTTGGTGACAGTGACCATAATTCAGTGAGATTTAAGGTAGTCATGGAAAAGGACAAAGATGGACTGGAAATAAAGGTTCTAAATTGGGGGAAGGCTGATTTTAATATGATAAGGCAAGATCTGGCCAAAGTGGACTTGGATCAGCTACTTGTAGGAAAATCCACATCAGAGCAGTGGGAGTCTTTCAGAAAGGAAATAGAGAGAGTACAACGGCAACATGTTCCCGTAAAGGTCAAGGGTGGGACCAACAAGCCCAGGGAACCCTGGATGTCAAGGGATATACAAGAATGGATTAGGAAAAAAAGGGAGGCTTTTGGCAGATACAAAGGACTAAAAACAGTGGAAGCCCTAGAGGAGTATAGAAAGTGCAGGGGGGTACTTAAAAAAGAAATTAGGAGAGCAAAGAGGGGGCATGAAATAACACTGGCGGGCAAAATAAAGGAAAATCCCAAGGTGTTTTATAAGTATATTAAGGGCAAGAGGATAACCAGGGAAAGAGTAGGGCCCATTAGGGATCAAAGTGGCAATCTGTGTGTAGAGCCAGAAGATGTGGGTGAGGTTTTAAATGAATATTTTGAATCTGTGTTCACTATGGAGAAGGACGATGTAGGCATAGAAATCAGGCAGGGGGATTGTGATATACTTGAACAAATTAGTATTGAGAGGGAGGCGGTACTAGTGGTTTTAGCAGGCTTAAAAGTGGATAAATCCCCAGGCCCAGACAAGATGTATCCCAGGCTGCTGTGTGAAGCAAGGGAGGAGATTGCAGGGGCTCTGACACAAATTTTCAGAACCTCTCTGGCCACAGGGGAGGTGCCAGAGGACTGGAGGACAGCTAACGTAGTACCATTATTCAAGAAGGGTAGTAGGGATAAACCAGGGAATTACAGGCCAGTGAGCCTAACATCAGTGGTAGGGAAATTATTGGAAACAATTCTGAGGGACAGAATTAGCCTCCACTTGGAGAGGCAAGGAATAATCAAGGATAGTCAGCATGGCTTTGTCAGGGGGAGATCATGTCTGACCAATTTGATTGAATTTTTCGAGGGGGTGACTAGGTGTGTGGATGAGGGTAGTGCAGTTGATGTGGTCTACATGGACTTCAGTAAGGCTTTTGACAAAGTCCCGCATGGGAGACTGGTCAAGAAGGTATGAGCCCATGGGATCCAGGGCAACTTGGCACATTGGATCCAAAATTGGCTTAGTGGCAGGAGGCAGAGGGTGATGGTCGAAGGTTGTTTTTGTGACTGGAAGCCTGTGTCCAGTGGTGTACCGCAGGGATCGGTGCTGAGTCCTTTGCTGTTTATAGTGTACATTAATGATTTAGATATGAATGTAGGAGGTATGATCAGTAAGTTCACAGATGACACAAAAATTGGTGGAGTGGTAAATAGCGAGGAGGGAAGCCTCAGGCTACAGGACGATATAGACGGGTTGGTTAGATGGGCAGAACAGTGGCAAATGGAATCTAACCCTGAAAAGTGTGAGGTGTTGCATTGTGGGAGGACTGACAAGGCAAGGGAATACACAATGAATGGTAGGACCCTAGGAAGGACAGAGGATCAGAGGGACCTTGGTGTGAATGTACATAGATCCCTGAAGGAAGCAGGACAGGTAGATAAGGTGGTTAAAAAGGCATATGGGATACTTGCCTTCATTAGCCGAGGCATAGAATATAAGAGCAGGGAGGTTATGATGGAGCTGTACAAAACGCTAGTTAGGCCACAGCTGGAATACTGTGTGCAGTTCTGGTCACCACACTATAGGAAGGATGTGATTGCATTGGAGAGGGTGCAGAGGAGATTCACCAGGATGTTACCTGGGCTGGAGCGCTTCAGCTATGAAGAGAGACTGGACAGGCTGGGGTTGTTTTCCTTAGAGCAGAGAAGGCTGAGGGGGACCTGATTGAGGTGTACAAAATTATGAGGGGCATAGATAGAGTAGATAGAAAGGAACTTTTCCCCTTAGTAGAGGGGTCAATAACAAGGGGGCATAGTTTCAAGGTAAGGGGCAGGAGGTTTAGAGGGGATTTGAGGAAAAACTTTTTCACCCAGAGGGTGGTTGGAATCTGGAACTCACTGCCTGAAAGGGTGGTAGAGGCAGGAACCCTCACAACATTCAAGAAGCATTTAGATGAGCATTTGAAACGCCATAGCATACAAGGCTACGGACCAAGTGCTGGATAATGGGATTAGAATAGACAGGGCTTGATGGCCGGCGCGGACACGATGGGCCAAAGGGCCTCTTTCTGTGCTGTGTAACTCGATGACTCTATCTTGCGCAGGCCCGATTTTAATCGCTCCACCATTGGCAGTCGTGCCTTCTGTTGCCAAGGCCCTAAGCTCTGGAATTCCCTCCCTAAATCTCTCCGCCTCGCTACCTCTCTTTCCTCCTTTATGCTGCTCCTTAAAACCTACCTCTTTGACCAAGCTTTTGGTCACCTGTCCTAATATCTCCTTAAATACAAACAGAGAATGCTGGAGATACTCAGCAGGTCAGGCAGCATCTGTAAAGAGAGAAACTCTCCTGACCTGCTGAGTACCTCCAGCATTTTCTGTTTTTATTTCAGATGTCCAGCATCTGCAGTATTTTCTTTTTGTACTAATATCTCCTTATGTGGCTCGGTGTCAAATTTTACTACATTAAAGGCGCTGTGTAAATACAAGTTGTTGTTAACCCTGAATTTGGAATATCACAATAGTGACTGGAAAGAAATCAGTATTGATGTAATATTTCAACCGATGGAAAATTGAATGCATTTTACAAACCTTGTGTCAGCCCTGGCTCAGTGGCAGCACTCTTGCCTCTGAGTCAGAAGGTCATGGGTTCAAGTCCCACTCCAGATACTTGAGCACAAAATCTAGGTTGACACTCCAGTGCAGTCCTGAGGGAGTTATCTTTCAGATGAGATATTAAACCGAGGCCTGCCCAATATTTATCCCTCAACCTACACCATTAACAGATTATCTGGTCATTATCACATTGCTGTTTGTGGGAGCTTGCTGTGCGCAAATTGGCGGCTGTGTTTCCCACATTGCAACAGTGACCTTACTTTAAAAGCACTTCATTGGCTGTAAAGTGCTCTGGGATGTCCTGAGGTCGTGTAAGGCGCTATATAAATACAAGTCTTTCTTAACTGCTCCATTATCATGTACAGAACTGTACAAACAGGGAAAGAGAGTCGAGGCAAAATGCTATTATAGACTAGAGAATAAGGGCCCTACCCTAAATTTATTTTCTTTTTTAATGTAAATTTTGTGGCTGGGTCTTCCTGCTAAGCCAGTTCAATTACGTCAGTTACAGAGGCCATCCTTGTGTATTCAGCAGTTGTAAACAGCAGGAGCATGACTTCAAACTAGGATAGCAAAATACTGCGGATGCTGGAAATCCGAAATAACAACAGAAAACGCTGGAAAAACTCAGCAGGCCAGGCAGCATCCGTGGAGAGAGAAACAGAGTTAACGTTTCAGGTCGAAGACCTTTCATCAAACTATCCTGACAGCCCCTGAAAACCCTCTCAACTGGGAATTCATGCTGGAGGCTGGGAAATCTGCAGCCTCTTTTGAAGTGGTGGCCCCTGCTGTTAGGAATGGAGATGCTCCAGGACGCTCCCTTCACTTGAAGCAGGGGTAGGGAGACCCCACTTGAGGTCTCCTTGTTGGCAGCAGCACTGCTGTCATTTTTTTAAATGTCAAAGACATTTTAGTGTAGAATCCCAGAAATGTACAGCACAGAAGGAGACCATTCGGCCCGTCGTGCCTGTGCTGGCTCTTTGAAAGATCCGTCGTGCTCAGTCCCACATCCCCGCTTTCTGTCCGTCACCCTGTCAGTTCCTCATCCTCAACCCGTCCAACTCCCTTTCAAAATTATTGATGGAATCAGCTTCCGCCACCTTTTCAGGGAGGGCGTTCCAGATCCCCACAACCCTCTGAGTGGAAATAATTCTCATTCTCTCCTCTCGAGATCTTTTGCCAATGGTTTTGAATCGATGACCTCTGGTTATTGACCCACTCGCCAGAGGGAACAGCCTTTCTCTCTCTACTCCATCAAAACCTCTCATCGTCTTGAAAACCTCTATTAGGTCACCTCTTAACCTTCTCTGTTCCAAGGAGAACAGTCCGAACTTTTCCAACCTCTCCTCATAACTGAAGTCTCTCATCCCTGGTAACATCCTGGTAAACCTCCTCCGCACCCTCTCCAAGGCCTTTACATCTTTCTTGAAGTGTGGGGCCCAGAATTGTCCACAATACTCCAGCTGAGGCCTAACCAGTGATTTATAAAGTTCTAGCCTGATCTCTTTGTTTTTATTTTCTATGCCTCTATTTATAAACCCAAGTAACCCATATGCTTTTTAACCACTGCTTTTTTTTGATATATATAAATGACCTGGATATTGGAATACAGAGTAGAATTTCTAAATTTGCCAATGACACCAAACTTGCGGGGGTGGCAAACAGTGATGATGATATCAATCGACTGCAACAGGACATAGAAAGGCTAGCAGAATGGGCAGACAAGTGGCAGATGGAATTTAATACAGAGAAGTGTGAGGTGATGCATTTTGGAAGAAGGAACAGGGAGAGGCAATATACACTTAATGGCACAGTTTTAAAGAGTGTGCAGGGACAGCGGAACCTGGGAGTTAATGTGCATAGGTCCCTGAAGGTGGCAGGACATATTGAGAGAGTGGTTAACAAAGCATATGGGATCTTGGGCTTCATAAATAGAGGTATTGAGTACAAAAGTAGAGAAGTTATGCTGAACCTTTATAAAGCACTGGTTAGGCCACAATTGGAGTATTGCGTCCAGTTCTGGTCACCACACTTTAGGAAGGATGTGAAGGCCCTTGAGAAGGTGCAGAGGAGATTTGCCAGAATGGTTCCGGGGATGGGGGATCTTTGCTACAAGGACAGGTTGGAGAAGCTGGATTTGTTTTCATTAGAGCAAAGGAGGTTGAGGGGTGATTTGATGGAGGTGTACAAGATTATGACGGGTTTGGATAGGCTAGACGAGGAAAGGCTGTTCCCACTAGTTGATGGTACAAGGACTAGGGGACACAGATTTAAGGTTTTGGGCAAGAGATACGGGGGGGATGTGAGGAAAAACCTGGAACTCACTGCCGACGGAAGTGGTGGAAGCGGAGACACTCAATGTTTTCAAGGGGAGACTGGATAGGCACTTGAGGGAAATAAACTTGCAGGGCTACGGGGATAGTGTGGGGGAATGGAACTGACTGGATTGCTCTACAGAGAGCTTGCACGGACACGATGGGCCGAATGGCCTCCTTCCATGCCGTTATGACTCTATGACTCTATGACCGTATCAACTTGCCCAGCCACCTTTAAGGATTTGTGTATATGGACACCAAGGTCTCTCTGTTCATCTACACTTTTCAAAATCGTGCCATTTCAGTAGATGGAGTTAAGGTCACCTATGATCTAATTGAATGGTGGAACAGGCTCGAGGGGCTGAATGGACTCCTCCTGCTGCTAGATTCCTAGTGAAGACATCTTTTCTAATCTTTATAGCCAAAGGAGAGTACTTGGGGGAAAAAAGCAACACCCCCAGACTTCCCTTCCTGTTTAAGTAATGTTTTTCTTTTTTCCTGTTTAAGTAATGTAATGTGGTTAATATCAAGCAGAATAGTAAAGGATAGGAGTTGAACTGGAGAGTGGGATTAGACTAGGTGGCTCATGGGGAGAAAGGACAATCACCATCACTTGATGGGCCAAGAAGCTTGTTCTTGTGCTGTAACATTCTATCTTTCTGGGACATATAAAACCATTTACTGCAACTGGGCAAAGTTACAGGCTGCACCACAATCATACCAGGTTATAAAAGTGAACATTAATGAGAATTACAAAATGATGGTGCCGAACTTTCACAGCGAATGAGACTATGTTTCCTCAAAGGTTTGGGAATCAAGTAACCCTGGCTTTTTTTTTAGTGACTGAGTTGTGTGAAAACTGAAGAATATCAGAGTCCTTAAAAAAAATAATCTACCCATTTGATCTAAAAGAACTGAAGCTGGTGGATGGAGGGATGAGATGTAAAATAATTTGGTCTTGTTTTCTCTTTATTGTTGCCTTAAATATTTATGCGTAAACTATCGCTGTTGAGAGTGGGGAAACAAGCATGACATTAATGATCAAAAAAGTGAGAGTGCAAGCCGATGGAAGAATTGAGGCAGATACATCGAAATACGTTATATTTTTAAACCAGAATGAGTGAGTCAGAGCTCCTAATGAGCCCTTTACTATTCGCCTCTCCCACATCACCTGCCACCCCTTCATAGGATGATGATGTGCCTCTTTCTTCCTTTCCTCTCCCCATAAAAATAACCGGTTCATATTTACCAAGTAAATGGGCAGAAGAGCCAAGGTTGGGGGAAGGAACTCCCATGGGTTGAGTTCTGTTTGATGTTGATGGAAGTACAGTGAAAAAACTAATATAAAGGACACCCAGGGACCTGGGTGTCCTTGTACACGAATCACTGAAAGTTAACGTGCAGGTACAGCAAGCAATTAGGAAAGGAAATGGTATGTTGGCCTTTATTACAAGAGGATTTGAGTATAAGAGTAAAGACGTCTTACTGCAATTATATAGGGCCCTGGTGAGACCACACCTGGAGTATTGTGAACAGTTTTGGTCTCCTTACCTAAGGAAGGATATACTTGCCATAGAGGGAGCGCAACGAAGGTTCACCAGACTGATTCCTGGGATGGGGGGATTGTCCTATGAGGAGAGATTGATTAGACTAGGCCTATATTCTCTAGAGTTTAGAAGAATGAGAGATGATCTCTTTGAAACATACAAAATTCTTACAGGGCTTGACAGGGTAGTTGCAGGGAGGATGTTTCCCCTGGCTGGGGAGTCTAGAACCAGGGGTCACAGTCTTAGAATAAGGGGTTGGCCATTTAGGACTGAGATGAGGAGAAATTTCTTCACTCAGAGGGTGGTGAATCTTTGGAGTTCTCTGCCCCAGAGGGTTGTAGAGGCTCAGTCGTTAAGTATATTCAAGACAGAGATCGATAGATTTTTGAATATTAAGGGAATCAAGGGATATGGGGATAGTGCACGAAAGTGGAGATGAGGTAGAAGATCAGCCATGATCTTATTAAATGGCGGAGCAGGCTCGAGGGGCCGAATGGCCGACTCCTGTTCCTATTTCTTATGTTCTTATGTTCTAATAAATGTCTCTACATCATAAGACAGAGAAGTGATGGGGGGGAAGCATTTTATTTTTAAAAGGCGGGGTTGTGTGTGGGTTACATTTTAGAAATTTCCACACAGCCCACTCCGGAAGCATTTGAGTGCCAACCTGAAGATTCGTGCTTTTGGGCAGGGTGAGTTACATTCTCGATGAAAGGGCGGTGGAAGCAGATTCAATAATAACTTTCAAAAGGAATTGGCTAAATACCTGAAGGGGAAATTGTTGCAAGGCAATGGGGACAGAGCAGGGCAGTGGGACTGAGTGGTCAGCTCTGTGAGCTGGGCAGTGGGACTGATTGGCCAGCACTGTGTGCTGGACACTGGGACTGATTGGCCAGCTCTGTGTGCTGGACACTGGGACTGATTGGCCAGCTCTGTGTGCTGGACACTGGGACTGATTGGCCAGCTCTGTGTGCTGGGCAGTGGGACTGAGTGGTCAGCTCTGTGAGCTGGGCAGTGGGACTGATTGGCCAGCTCTGTGTGCTGGACACTGGGACTGATTGGCCAGCTCTGTGAGCTGGGCAGTGGGACTGATTGGCCAGCACTGTGTGCTGGGCAGTGGGACTGATTGGCCAGCTCTGTGTGCTGGACACTGGGACTGATTGGCCAGCTCTGTGTGCTGGGCAGTGGGACTGATTGGCCAGCTCTGTGTGCTGGACACTGGGACTGATTGGCCAGCTCTGTGTGCTGGGCAGTGGGTCTGATTGGCCAGCTCTGCGTGCTGGGCAGTGGGACTGATTGGCCAGCTCTGTGTGCTGGGCTGTGGGGCTGAGTGGTCAGCTCTGTGCTCTGGGCTCTGTGTGCTGGGCAGTGGGACTGAGTGGTCAGCTCTGTGTGCTGGGCTCTGTGTGCTGGGCAGTGGGACTGATTGGCCAGCTCTGTGTGCTGGGCAGTGGGACTGATTGGCCAGCTCTGTGTGCTGGACACTGGGACTGATTGGCCAGCTCTGTGTGCTGGGCAGTGGGACTGATTGGCCAGCTCTGTGTGCTGGACACTGGGACTGATTGGCCAGCTCTGTGTGCTGGGCAGTGGGTCTGATTGGCCAGCTCTGCGTGCTGGGCAGTGGGACTGATTGGCCAGCTCTGTGTGCTGGGCAGTGGGTCTGATTGGCCAGCTCTGTGTGCTGGGCTGTGGGGCTGATTGGTCAGCTCTGTGCTCTGGGCTCTGTGTGCTGGGCAGTGGGACTGATTGGCCAGCTCTGTGTGCTGGGCTGTGGGGCTGAGTGGTCAGCTCTGTGCTCTGGGCTCTGTGTGCTGGACACTGGGACTGATTGGCCAGCTCTGTGTGCTGGGCAGTGGGACTGATTGGCCAGCTCTGTGTGCTGGACACTGGGACTGATTGGCCAGCTCTGTGTGCTGGGCAGTGGGACTGATTGGCCAGCTCTGTGTGCTGGACACTGGGACTGATTGGTCAGCTCTGTGTGCTGGACACTGGGACTGATTGGTCAGCTCTGTGTGCTGGGCAGTGGGACTGATTGGCCAGCTCTGTGTGCTGGACACTGGGACTGATTGGTCAGCTCTGTGTGCTGGACACTGGGACTGATTGGTCAGCTCTGTGTGCTGGACACTGGGACTGATTGGCCAGCTCTGTGTGCTGGACACTGGGACTGATTGGCCAGCTCTGTGTGCTGGACACTGGGACTGAGTGGCCAACTCTGTGTGCTGGGCAGTGGGACCGAGTGGCCAGCTCTGTGAGCTGGGCAGTGGGACTGATTGGCCAGCTCTGTGCTCTGTGAGCTGGGCTGTGGCTCCAGGTGAGCTGGGCTCTGTGCTCTGTGGGCTGGGCTCTGTGCTCTGCGATGCGGAGATGCCGGTGTTGGACTGGGGTGGACAAATGTGAGAAGTCGCACAACACCAGGTTATAGTCCAACAGGTTTATTTGAAATCACAAGCTTTCGGAGCGCTGCTCCTTCGTCAGGTGAAGAGATACATATAGGCACGGCATATATAGTCAGAGAACACTGCCAGATGATTACAGTTAATCTTTCCAACTGCCCTTTATCACACCTCGGCAGAGAGATAATCACAGCAATCAAAGGTGTGGATGGTGTCCAAACTGGTCAGTCAGGAAAACATTACATCAAAGACAATGTGGCAGATGCTGGGGTCTGTATGGAAAACAAAAAACTTTTTTTGCTGGAAATCACAGCAGTTCCGGCCGCATCTGTGCTGTGTGTGCTGGGCTGTGCTCTGTGTGCTGGGCTGTGCTCTGTGTGCTGGGCTGTGCTCTGTGTGCTGGGCTGTGCTCTGAGCTGTGGGCTGGGCTATGGCTCCAGGTGAGCTGTGCTCTGTGGCTCCAGGTGAGCTGGGCTCTGTGGGCTGTGGCTCCAGGTGAGCTGTGCTCCGTGGGCTGTGGCTCCAGGTGAGCTGTGCTCCGTGGGCTGTGGCTCCAGGTGAGCTGTGCTCCGTGGGCTGTGGCTCCAGGTGAGCTGTGCTCCGTGGGCTGTGGCTCCAGGTGAGCTGTGCTCTGTGGGCTGTGGCTGCAGGTGGGCTGTGGCTCCAGGTGAGCTGGGCTCTGTGGGCTGTGGCTCCAGGTGAGCTGGGCTCTGTGGCTGTGGCTCCAGGTGAGCTGGGCTCTGTGGGCTGTGGCTCCAGGTGAGCTGGGCTCTGTGGGCTGTGGCTCCAGGTGAGCTGGGCTCTGTGGGCTGTGGCTCCAGGTGAGCTGGGCTCTGTGGGCTGTGGCTCCAGGTGAGCTGGGCTCTGTGGCTGTGCTCCAGGTGAGCTGGGCTCTGTGGGCTGTGGCTCCAGGTGAGCTGGGCTCTGTGGGCTGTGGCTCCAGGTGAGCTGGGCTCTGTGGGCTGTGGCTCCAGGTGAGCTGGGCTCTGTAGGCTGGGCTGTGGCTCCAGGTGAGCTGGGCTCTGTGGGCTGGGCTGTGGCAACAGGTGAGCTGGGCTCTGTGGGCTGTGGCTCCAGGTGAGCTGTGCTCTGTGGCTCCAGGTGGGCTGTGGCTCCAGGTGAGCTGTGCTCTGTGGGCTGGCTCCAGGTGAGCTGGGCTCTGTGGGCTGTGGCTCCAGGTGAGCTGGGCTCTGTGGGCTGTGGCTCCAGGTGAGCTGGGCTCTGTGGGCTGTGGCTCCAGGTGAGCTGGGCTCTGTGGCTGTGGCTCCAGGTGAGCTGGGCTCTGTGGGCTGTGGCTCCAGGTGAGCTGGGCTCTGTGGGCTGTGGCTCCAGGTGAGCTGGGCTCTGTGGGCTGTGGCTCCAGGTGAGCTGTGGGCTGTGGCTCCAGGTGAGCTGGGCTCTGTGGGCTGTGCTCCAGGTGAGCTGGGCTCTGTGGCTGTGGCTCCAGGTGAGCTGCTCTGTGGGCTGTGGCTCCAGGTGAGCTGGGCTTTGGCTCCAGGTGAGCTGGGCTCTGTGGGCTGTGGCTCCAGGTGAGCTGGGCTCTGTGGGCTGTGGCTCCAGGTGAGCTGGGCTCTGTGGGCTGTGGCTCCAGGTGAGCTGGGCTCTGTGGGCTGTGGCTCCAGGTGAGCTGGGCTCTGTGGGCTGTGGCTGCAGTGGGCTGTGGCTGCAGGTGGGCTGTGGCTCCAGGTGAGCTGGGCTCTGTGGGCTGTGGCTGTGGCTCCAGGTGAGCTGGGCTCTGTGGGCTGTGGCTCCAGGTGAGCCTGGGCTCTGTGGGCTGTGGCTCCAGGTGAGCTGGGCTCTGTCTCCAGGTGAGCTGGGCTCTGTGGGCTGTGGCTCCAGGTGAGCTGGGCTCTGTGGGCTGTGGCTGCAGGTGGGCTGTGGCTCCAGGTGGGCTGGGCTCTGTGGGCTGTGGCTGCAGGTGGGCTGTGGCTCCAGGTGAGCTGGGCTCTGTGGGCTGTGGCTGCAGGTGGGCTGTGGCTCCAGGTGGGCTGGGCTCTGTGGGCTGTGGCTGCAGGTGGGCTGTGGCTCCAGGTGAGCTGGGCTCTGTGGGCTGTGGCTCCAGGTGAGCTGGGCTCTGTGGGCTGTGGCTCCAGGTGAGCTGGGCTCTGTGGGCTGTGGCTCCAGGTGAGCTGCGGCTCTGTGGGCTGTGGCTCCAGGTGAGCTGGGCTCTGTGGGCTGTGGCTCCAGGTGAGCTGGCTCTGTGGGCTGTGGCTCCAGGTGAGCTGGGCTCTGTGGGCTGTGGCTCCAGGTGAGCTGGGCTCTGTGGCTGTGGCTGCATGTGGGCTGTGCTGCAGGTGGGCTGTGGCTCCAGGTGAGCTGGGCTCTGTGGGCTGTGGCTCCAGGTGAGCTGGGCTCTGTGGGCTGTGGCTCCAGGTGAGCTGGGCTCTGGGCTGTGGCTCCAGGTGAGCTGGGCTCTGTGGGCTGTGGCTCCAGGTGAGCTGGGCTCTGTGGGCTGTGGCTGCATGTGGGCTGTGGCTGCAGTGGGGCTGTGGCTCCAGGTGAGCTGGGCTCTGTGGCTGTGGCTCCAGGTGAGCTGGGCTCTGTGGGCTGTGGCTCCAGGTGAGCTGGGCTCTGTGGGCTGTGGCTCCAGGTGAGCTGGGCTCTGTGGGCTGTGGCTCCAGGTGAGCTGGGCTCTGTGGGCTGTGGCTGCAGGTGGGCTGTGGCTGCAGGTGAGCTGGGCTCTGTGGGCTGTGGCTCCAGGTGAGCTGGGCTCTGTGGGCTGTGGCTCCAGGTGAGCTGGGCTCTGTGGGCTGTGGCTCCAGGTGAGCTGGGCTCTGTGGGCTGTGGCTCCAGGTGAGCTGGGCTCTGTGGGCTGTGGCTGCATGTGGGCTGTGGCTGCAGGTGGGCTGTGGCTCCAGGTGAGCTGGGCTCTGTGGGCTGTGGCTCCAGGTGAGCTGGGCTCTGTGGGCTGTGGC
The DNA here is from genome assembly GCA_030390025.1 of Squalus acanthias. Taxonomy (NCBI): domain Eukaryota; kingdom Metazoa; phylum Chordata; class Chondrichthyes; order Squaliformes; family Squalidae; genus Squalus; species Squalus acanthias. Next base: position 51,796,488 of record CM059441.1, on the reverse strand, counting down.
TCCAGGTGAGCTGGGCTCTGTGGGCTGTGGCTTCCGGTGAGCTGCCCTGTTTATTGACGCTGAGCTCTAGGCAGGTGTTACACGTCACACGCAGGTCTGGAGGCTGGTAAACCAGGCGGATGCTGATTGGCCGAGAGCCGAATTACTTCACCGCGGCCGGCCTATCAGAATCCAGCTGCCTGACGTCAGGCAGTCGGAGGCGCAACCAAGCGTGGAGTGCGAATGACGGACAGCTCGAGCGGCCAATGGTGCGCGGGGAGGCTGGCGGGGGCGGGATCCAAACTGGCCAATGGGAGTCGGAGGCGGGCCCATGAGCCCTTGTTTTCAAACCAGCCTGGAGGGGCGGGTGATGGGCGGCGCGGTGGGCCAATGGGCAGCAGGATGAGGCGGGGCCAATGGGCAGGAGGAGGGGGGTGAGTGCGCGGGGCAGTGGGCCAATGGGGAGGAGGAGGAGGCGGGCCCGCGGCGCTCTGAGCCAATGGGGAGGAGGAGGAGGCGGGCCCGCGGCGCTGTGGGCCAATGGGGAGGAGGAGGCGGGCCCGCGGCGCTGGGCCAATGGGCAGCAGGAGGAGGCGGGGCCAATGGGCGGGAGGAGGAGGCGGGCCCGCGGGGCCAATGGGCAGGAGGAGGAGGAGGCGGGCCCGCGGCGCTGTGGGCCAATGGGCGGGCGGGCAGCAGGGTAGGTTGGCCGCCGCTGTGCGCTTCTCCCCAGTCCAGGTAAACAAACGCAGTTGGCGGAGGGAGCGCGGGCCTGGGCAAGCGGCCGCCGGACTGGGAGTTAGTTCACCGAAAGAAATTCAAGTGGAATCGTTTTGTTTCATTGTGAGTCTCCCGCTCCTCTCACAATGACCGCGGTGCAGCTCATCAACATCGAGCGGCTGATCGAGGCCGCCAACTACCTGGACAGGCGGGAGCGAGGTAAACAATCCCCGGGCCCGGGGGAAGGAGTGAGGGGAAGGGGAGAGGTCATGGTAACTCTCCCCCTCCCGGGGATGGGTGGGGGATAGGGGTGGGTGTGTGAGAGAGGGGGGGGTGAGGGGATAGGGGTGGGTGTGGTGAGAGGAGGGGGTGGGGGATGGGTTGGGGGTGAGGGATAGGGGGTGGGGGATTGGGGTGGTGGGGGGTGGGGGATAGGAGGGGTGGGGGATGGGTTGGGGTGAGGGATAGGGGGGTGGTGGATTGGGGTGGTGAGGGGTGGGGGATAGGAGGGTGGGGGATGGTTGGGGGTGAGGGATAGGGGGGGTGGGGATTGGGTGGTGTAGGGTGGGGGATAGGAGTGGGGATAGGAGGGGTGGGGATGGGTTGGGGTGAGGGATAGGGGGGGTGGTGGATTGGGGTGGTGAGGGGTGGGGGATAGGAGGGGTGGGGATAGGAGGGTGAGGGATAGGGGGGGTGGGGGATTGGGGTGGTGAGGGGTGGTGTAGGGGTGGGGGATAGGAGGGTGGGGGATAGGAGGGTGGGGGATGGGTTGGGGGTGGGATAGGGGGGTGGGGGATTGGGGTGGTAGGGGTGGGGGATAGGAGGGGTGGGGGATGGTTGGGGGTGAGGGATAGGGGGGTGGTGATTGGGTGGTGAGGGGTGGGGATAGGAGGGGGGTGAGGGATAGGGGTGGGTGTGTGAGAGAGGGGGGGGTTGAGGGATAGGGGTGGTTGTGTGAGAGAGGGGGGGGTGAGGATAGGGGTGGGTTGTGTGAGAGAGGGCGGGGGTGAGGGATAGGGGTGGGTGTGGTGAGAGAGGGGGGGGTGAGGGATAGGGGTGGGTGTGTGAGAGAGGGGGGGTGAGGAGTGGGGGGTATAGGGGTGGGGTGAGGGGGATGGGGGATTGGGGTGGTGAGGGGTGGGGGATAGGGGTGGGTGTGTGAGAGAGGGGGGGTGAGGGGGAGAGGAGTGGGGGGTATAGGGGTGGGGTGAGGGGGATGGATGTGAAGGGAAGTGGGGTGAGGGGATGGACATGAAGGGGGTGAGGTGAGGGGAAGGGGTGAGGGAGGGGCTGGGGCTCTCTGTCCGCTCACTGACCGTCTCTCTCTACCCCTCTGCCCTCCCCACACACAGAGGCCGAGCATGGGTACGCGTCGCTGCCGCCCTACAGAAGCGAGGAGTCCGGCAGCAAAAGGAAAAGCAAAAGCAAGAAGAGTGCGGGGAGCAGGTAAGGACCGGGGTGGGGAGGGGCACTGTGATAACCCCCCTCTGACCCCTATCCTCCCCGACCCCCTCTCCTTGTCCTCAGGATCCCAGACTAACCCCCGGTCCAGCCGCCCATTCCCTAGATTCCGCAGTAACTCCTCCCCACCCTCTGGAACCAGGACAATCTCCCCCTACCCACATGCCCTGGGCATCCCATAGTGCTCCCTCCACCTGACCGCAGGAACCTAGCGTAACCTGTCTCTGCCCTCCGAATCCCACAGTAACTCCCGCTACTTGCCCTCAGTATCCTGGGATTAACACCATTCTCTGGTATTGGCGTGGGGATTCATGTAATAACGATGCCACTGCCCTGGGACTAACCCTGAATGAAGCCTGTTCTATGCTTGGGTTAAACCCAATTTGGCTGTGCCACTGTCGTGGGATTAAATCCACGGTTTATTGCTCTTCACCCACTCCCAATCCCGGGTTGAAGGGTGACACTGGGCTAGCGCTGGAACCTCCTTTCACACTGAATATTGGCAGCACGCCCCAGCACACTGTTTGTAAACAAGCTAATGAGAAAACAGAACTAAAACAAAATGGTAGATTTTAGGAAGCTGATCTGTTAAAAGTGACATCGCAAGCCTTTCTTGTTTCAGCTGCTTTTCTGATCTTTCTTTATCCAGCACTTGTGCGTTCACCATTTCAATTGAATTAGCTTCATTGACTTTCTCTTCAAATGTTGTATGCAAGATTATTGCAGATAAAAATTGAATATGAGATTTAGTCTGAGAATGCCTCAAGTCCTTTCCAGTAATGTTTTCCTGACTGACCTGGTTGGACACCATCCACACCTTTGATTGCCGTGATTATCTCTCTGCCGAGGTGTGATAAAGGGCAGTTGGAAAGATTCACTGTAATCATCTGGCAGTGTTCTCTGACTATATATGCTGTGCCTATATGCATCTCTTCACTTCACCTGATGAAGGAGCAGCGCTCCGAAAGCTTGTGATTTCAAATAAAGCTGTTGGACTATAACCTGGTGTTGTGCGACTTCTCACATTTTTTCCAGGATAACATTGTCCTTTTGCTTTCCTCCCCCATCACGCCCCTGATCATTTCTGTTTGATCCACGGACACCTCCTGATCTCAAAGAAAAAAAATGAATTAGCATTCACTAATGTCTCGGAAGGAGGAATTTCTAATATGAATAGGATTGTTCGAACAATATTTGCATAATATCGCCTTATTTTTGTTGCATGTAACGTCATACTAATAATCTGAACAGTTTGACGTTTAATGGCATTTTCACTTTCAATCGTCAGTGTAAAAAAAAAAGTACTGGCCCTGCATTGCTATCAGCAATCCAACTTACTCCTGCCAAAGTCAGAATTCAGAGTGCAGGACCAGTAGTGCGTTGAATAGCAGGATTTGTTATTTTTGGTTATATGTTCAGAGCTCAAGTTCATTTTGGGTTTATGTTTAAGGGATATAGCGCGAGGTAATTTTTTTTTTAAGACTTAAGAGCAATTCACCTCTGTTTTTTCACTAAATCCATGAACAAACTCAGAGAAAATGCGATTTTATTTTTTTTCCGCCACGACCTCAACAAATGGGCCCTTGACTTTGCAGCGCCGCGGGGTGGCAGGAGGCACACAGCGGACGCCTGAGAGTTGCCTTTATTTTCCTGCTTGTAGGAAAGCAACTTTGTGCTCGCCAACCCCTCCACAAGCAGGGCTGCCCCTGGGAATCACAAGAGGGAGGCCCTATGTCAGGGGCACAGAGCACGGGAGCCAACAAGAGGCATTTCCTGCAAGAGTGGGTTTGAAGTGTGGAACTGTATAGTGGCATCCTCACACATTAAATCTGCCTCCCCTTTTTGGAAAAACAAACTGCCTCAACAGCTCCAAGTCCCCCACACTCATTCCACCTTGGGTTGTAGTTATACTGGGCGTTTTGCAGACTGTGTGAGTCGGCCTCCTGGTTAGGGTCTCGCACCTCGGGGGGTTTTGATGCACTCGGTCGCCGTTTGAGTTTTACTGCCAGTTTTTGCACGGATGTGCACCCGCCTGTTTCACTAAAACTGCTACCTTCGTGCTGAAGGTGCAGCGTTTAGTTCACTGAGGGGGCAACACCAGCTTTTTTCTTTTTTAAAAAGAAGCTTGTCTTCTCCAGGCTGGAGGTTTGGTTTATTTTGAGGGCCAGGGCAACATGCCAACCAGAGTTTGAATGGCGAATTCTTCTTTCAGGTTTTGTGGCTGTATTCTGTACATTACAGGATCATTGGAAATGACTGTTTTCATACTAGTACGGCTTGCTGGTGTGTAGTGAATGTGCATTCAAGGTTTATCTGCAGCAGATTGTGCAGGCTGGCGAGGTGATGTGTAAAGCAGCAAACGTTTAAGGAGCTGATTGTTTGGCAACTGGAAAATAGCATTTGACAGAATGTGGCAACATTCCTCTGCTATTTAAAGTTGATTTTAAACCAGTTTTCTCTCGAGCCCATTGAGAAGACAGTGTTCCCTCGCATCCCAGGCAAATTCCTCAACGACACATGTGAATTGAAATGTGTTGGATAGTAAAACCCAAGCAATGCGGATTGAGCAACCAAGTCGCAGAGTTTAATTGTCGCTTGTGAATCATCAAGATCGCTTCTTGTCACTCCGGCAAAGCAGCTAGTTGCCTTTTCCAAAGGACACTGCAATTTGTGGTGTGATTTTTGCGATTTGAAAGTGTGGAATGCAGACGTTCTGCCGTTAATATCGTTCAGCGTGTTATTTGGTGAATCTAATTCTGATGTGACGGCCGTCAGTTTTCAGCTGCAAGTTTCAAGCTCTTGGATTTTATTAGGGACAACCTGCTTTTAAAAGCTGCTTTTACCTTGAGACCCCCCCATTAGGCCCAGGGGAACAGCTGGCTCCCTGGGCTAGCCAGTTTGCGAAGCTGAAAAGAACATTCGTATTATTACAATGACAAAGCTGCTAAAATGCCAGGAATGGTTTTATTATTTTAATACTAAAGCGTAAAAACAAAGTATCCAAATTTTTTTAAATGGGATTATTAACGGGAGATGGAGTTGGAAAACCATTAGGTATGGCTGCTTTATATTTTGTTGATTATTTCCCAATCCAAATGGGTTGTTATGAGATGACCAAAGAAAAATGGGATCTTCCATAATGCAACTTTAAATCTGTAGATTGGGTAATAGCCTATTTCAAACATACTTAAGTGTGATGGATCACATTTAGCTGTAAATTGCCCTTTTTAAAAAAACTTGAACGGATTGTAATCTTTGTTTAATTTCTTTCCAGGTCAACACACAATGAAATGGAAAAAAACAGGTAGGCAGATTGAAGACTATGTGATCAGTTGAAAGGTTAATGTGTAACCGTGGTTAGTTTAGCATTCTGTATTACATACTTCCACACTGTGACCTCCTGATCATCAACTGTAGATTATTTCCCGATTTAATGTACGGTGATTAAGTTGAAGTCTGTAGTATTTCATGAGCCTAATTATGCATCATTGACGGCGAGCATACTGGGAACTGCTGCCTGTATAACCATGAACTGCCCCCTGAAATTTAAAGAGAAACTTTCTGATTTTAAAACCAACAATTTAATATTGGGTTTCAGAAGTTCTTTTTCTGTTTTGTGGTGTCATCAAATTGCAGATTCTCTGAGGCAACTGTACTTCACCATTAGATCAAAAGGAAGACTTGGATTTCTATGGCTCCATTCATGACCTCAGGACGCCCCAAACTGCGCCCCAGCCAGAGAAATACTTTTGAAGTGTAGTCACTGTTGTAGGAAAGGCGGCAGCCAATTCGCGCACAGCAAGCTCCCACAAACAGCAATGTGATAATGACCAGTTAGTTTGTTTTAGTGATGTTGGTTGAGGGATAATTATTAGCCAGGACACCAGGGAAGAACTCCCCTGCTCCTCTTCAAAATAGTGCCATGGGATCTTTTACGTCATTGTATTGCACTGTATTCTCTCAAAGAAATTTGCAAACTGTGATATTAGAATATCATTCATCAAGTCGGTACAAATGTTGATGTACTTGAAAGATAATTGATTATTTAAGGAGTAAACATATCTAAACTGATGATGTGCATAACAATCGGAATAAAGCCCACAGTCCGTCCAGTTCGCCTTCTACCATCCTGGTAGTCAGATGACACGATAATGGAGTTGTTGACTGATCACAGCAATCAATCTCTATCAGTTAGTTCAGATTTTTTTCAAAAATGAAGTGGATGTTAGTTCCCAAAAACAGAACACTATATCATTGAATATGCTCCTGCACTGACGTGATTGATGCATATCAACACAAGTCAAATCGAGTCTTCTCTTGTCGGAGACGCTAGTCATGAGGGATTGGGAAGGCCATGTTCTGAACAGAGAGACTTCTCTCCAAGAAAGCAACGTGTAAATAGATGGACTGAAGCCAGGGATTTCACTTCCCTAAAGATTCCCTTTGCAGCTCACCACTTGCACACTTCAGACTGGTTAATCCATTGCTTTGGGGCACAGTGCTAGATATTGCTGCAGCTGGGATGCTGGTGGTGTTGTGTCTTGGGTGTGCATGGGATGTGTGAACTGCAGGTTATGTGCGGATCGCGTGCTTTTTTGAACCTCAGTTTTCAGTAGCAGGTGCTACTGCTGGTGATCAAGGGTGATGTAACTGTATAATTAGGAGTGCTGGGTGACGTGTGTCACAAAAATACTGGCCCATCATTTGCTGGAGCGTGGCATCTCACGGTTTGCCCTGTTAATTAGACCTGTTTCCCCTCACCCTGCAACTGGGCATCTGGTACCCTGGTGAATGACGGGGCCAACAGTCTATCACCTTAACCAATGAGATTTGAGGCTTGAGAAAGAAACGTGAACAATGGAGAAGGAAATCATGTGAATTAGAGTCAAATCAGTACAGAAAGAGAAATAGAGAAGGGAAGAAAGATTGGATTAAGAAAGGAAAAGTAAGATTTTAAATAATCTGGAAGAACAGTTTACTAGCTGTAGGAAAGGGACTCCACAGTTTCACTTGTTCCCTTTCTGGGCCAGAGTGGTTGCATTAACAATGATCTCCTTAGTAAAAGGGTACGTACGCTGTTCGGTGCCAGCCCTAACTTTCTGCGGCAAGTTTAATTCAAGTTTAATGTGCAAATCCAGCAATTTTTGGAGGTTGAGGGCGAGCTGCCATTTTCGCTAGGCTAACGACAAACTGTCCAGCAGTTTGTGGCGATTGGCCAATAGCAGGGTATCTCTTCATTGCCATGAGTTGCGGGGCGATTTGCGCATTAATAACGGGGAGTGCATCGAACTCGCTGTTGTTTTGTCAGCAAATTCTGGGCCATTGATTTCCCTGTAGCAGAAACGGGGCAAGTGTTTTTTAATGATGCCTCCTAAATGAACGGTATTGACCTCCCAAAGATTGAGGTTTCTCACTATGATTTAACTGTTCTAAATACAATCTAAATTCAATCCAGTGAAATGCAGCAGTCAAGTCTGAGAGCTGTGTGGGTAATGGAGCAGCAGGTGCAGTATTAACGCACCATTTCATCCAGTAATTCTGCATTTCGAGACCGCGTAAACCTAAATCTCATTAGATGTGCATTTCTATCTAACTAATGTACAAAAATCACCTGTACCTACAGCAAAGCATCAGATATGTTCTACACGAATCACAGAAAATTAACATGCAGGGTACAGTAAGCAATTAGGAAAGTAAATGGTATGTTCGCCTTTATTACAAAGGGATTGGCGTATAAGAGTAAAGTAGTCTTACTACAATTATATAGGGCCCTGGTGAGACCACACCTGGAGTATTGTGTACAGTTTTAGTCTACCTACGTAAGGAAGGATATACTTGCCATAGAGGGAGTGCATCAAATGTTCACCAGACTGATTCCTGAGATAAGGGGATTGTCCTATGAGGAGAGATTGAGTAGAATGGGCCTATATTCTCTGGAGTTTAGAAGAATGAGAGGTGATCTCATTGAAACATGTAAAAGTCTCAGAGGGCTTGACAGGGTAGATGCTGAGAGGATGTTTCCCCTGGCTGGGAAGTCTAGAACCAGGGGTCACAGTCTCAGAACAAGGGGTCGGCCATTTAGGACTGAGATGAGGAGAAATTTCTTCACTCAGAGGGTGGTGAATCTTTGGAATTCTCTACCCCAGAGGGCTGTGGAGACTCAGTCGTTGAGTATATTCAAGACAGAGATCAATAGATTTTTGGATATTAAGGGAATCAAGGGATATGGGGATAGTGCAGGAAAGTGGAGATGAGGTTGAAGATCAGCCATGATCTTATTGAATGGCGGAGCAGGCTCGAGGGGCCGAATGGCCGACTCCTGCTCCTATCTCTTGTGTTTGTTGGTAATGTACTGTTTGGTGTGGTATTAAGCGCCTATTTGTGTTTGTTGGTAATGTACTGTTTGGTGTGGTATTAAGCTCCTATCTCTTGTGTTTGTTGGTAATGTACTGTTTGGTGTAGTATTAAGCCACTCGCAGCCACTGTAGGGGTATGTACTGATTGGTGTTTTTCTCCCTCTCTCCCTCCCATTGTCCCCTACCCCCAAGACCCAGGCCCCAATCCATCTCTCCTATCCCCTCTGCCCATCCAGCTCTCCCTCGATATTCTGCACCCTCCTTCCAGTCCGCACTCCCACTCTCCTTGCCCCCAGGTTTGATTCCTGGCTGGTACTGAGTTAGTTGTTCTTGGCCAGGCTGTCGTTTGCGGCACTACAGTTGCCTCCAGTGCCCTGTACTAAGAAGGGAAAAATGATGTTGCTCATTATTATTAACCACTTCACTGCTGCTGTTAAGTGTCCATTTGTGACAGGATTGGCTGGCTGAGCGGCCCAATAGTTGAATAGCTTGATGACCCACAGTGTTCAAGTTTTCAGATGCATGGCCACTTGTGGAAGCTACTGGAGGGGGTGCCTGGCGGAACTGTATCCGACCAAGTCTTCAGGAAGGAGGGGACAAAATTGTGGGGTTTTTAATCAAAAATGTGGTCAGAGCAGGTGGTGTCACTGGTTGTGCCCGAGGATGCTGGGCATTCAGAGGTTAATATTGAAATGTCAGGACATTTCTGGAAACATTCTTCCACACTTGAGAATTTCTGTCGATCAGTCTTTCCAAATTCTCCCTCCCTTGAGGGTATGCACTTTCCAATCTGCCGCACGCCTCCAAATTCCAAGAAGATCAGATGGACGCACTGCTCCTCCTCTTGAACCACCGCTGATTGTGGTTAGCTGCCAAGAAAAGCACAGTGGAGACTTCCCATGTCTGATCACCATTCCTCCCTGCAAAGATGCCCTTCTCCTAGAAGCACGAGTAAAATGAGCACTTCAGCAAAATAAGGGATTGACACTGCATCCATCCAGTCTTATTTGTTGCAATACTTACCACTGCACTGCTTCCTCTGAGCCTACATTCTTAAATGTCAGTTTTGACGAAAAGCGTTAAAATGGTTTTCAAACTCTCTTCAAAGCAGAATTTTGTCTCACACTTTTTGTTTTGGCTCTATGTGAGCTGAGCAAAAAATGTATTTGTGAAGCTTGCTTTTGTGTCTCCGGAACTGGGCACCTGCCACACAGCAGTGTGCATACACTGTGTTCAAAAGGTAGCCTGGAGACTAATAGGAAAGCAAGACTACATTAAGCAACCTTTTCCACAGTGCGGGCGTGTCAGTCAGGTGGCAGCCCCCCCCCTGTTGTAATTTCAGGAACATGCTGTTTGCACGGCTCTACCCTTCACATTCCAGCTTTTCAGTTGGTTCTAGTTTTCTTTTTGCTTTTCCCCTCTCTCTCCCTTCAGCCATCCCAGGATGATCTGCTCCCAGGGCGTGCACGAGCAGCCTGGGCTGCCTGCCTCCCTAACCCTGTCCCGAGGAAGCAGCGACTCATCCCCTCCTCAGTATTTCAGTAAATATGATTACAAGCCAAAACAGATTCCTTTCATCAGACAAAAATCTTGCTGTTCGGCTATTGTGATCTAGTCGGCTCCTCCTCTGTTTTGTTTGTGTGCAGCATGAACGCAATTTGCATAAAAATATCTGAAAGGAAAGGAGCTTGGGAGAAATATTTGATCAGATACTGTGTACGTGTAGAGTTGATATCTCTCTGCGTGTAATTAATTATACTGATGGTTTATGGTCAGTGATTAGCATTTCCAGTAAGTTGCTGTTGCTTGCACTACAGTGGGGGAGGATTTAAAAAAAAAGAACTTGATTCTCAAGTGTACAAAGAATTAGCAACAAATTGCACACAACTTGAGGAACTTGTTCCACCTGGAGCTCTGTGACTGTCAGCAGAGCAGTGACCGGTGATGGCAGTCACACCGCGAGTGCGTTCGCAATGGTTTTGTCAGTCGTATCTGATCACTCCAACCGCAGTTTGCTCCTTTCCACGGACCTCAAACTATCGTGAACATTTTCCCAAATTGAATTGAGTATTCTTTGAAAGTTGAATGCACGGCTTTTCATGTGACGGAGTGGTAGCAATGGGCCGTAATTTGCTACCCCTACGGGTGCGTACGAGGTGCGCGCACACCGGTAGGGGCCGCGCAAGCTCCGGGTTCAGGCATGCGCTCAAACCCAGAACTTGCGATCTGTCAAGAATCATCTTTCCGTACGGAATCTCCATAAGTATGAATTGGTTGGGCCGGCCTACGTGATCCCAGGGGCGCTTGCGAACCGCGTGCGCCCCCTGGGATACGTGGGCCTCTACGCAGGCCTACACCTAGAGGCCCAGGATCGCAAGCGTCCGAACCTCCGGGACCATCAGGTAAGTTTGTAGATTTTTTTGCAGGTCGGAGGCATCGGCCCGCGGGAAGCCTCCGACCGCAAGTTCAGGCCCATTGTCATTGGGTTGAGGCAGCACAGGTTGACCGCCCACCCACACACCCCTTTTCCGACCTATGCCATGCTGCCCACAGAAGAAAGGAAACTCCGAAGGACTGTCTCAATTGGACAGTTGTTTCACAGCATTTGGTGTCTGCCTAAGTGTGGCATTGATGGTGGCTTGGTACCTGCTCTCAAGGCACTTGGCTTAGATTGGGGAGTGGGAGGAAGCTTAAAGAGAGGGAAAGCAGGGGGTGGTGAGAGGCCAAACAAGTGTTAATTCCCTCCAAGGTAACCTGTATTGATAGTGATTTCTAAAGTGAATTGGTAGTATAATGATTGAATGATGTAACTTAGAAAGATGAGGTCCCAAAACCTTCTATCTACAAGCACAGCATTAAGTTAGTCATGAAAGGTCCCATTTTATGTTGGGCTTTGAATCTTCCATCAGTACAGAATGCAGTCTGTGTGACTAGTGCTGTGCCCTGGTTGAAGCTGCTGCATTGGGAAGTAGTGTACATTGAGCAATGTACGTTGCAGCAGATACACATCCGGTGGCTTGTCCAATACTTCACTCGGTGCCTGCTTGTGTACTCCTTTCAGCTCACACTGGATGGACTTTTCAATTGCCGCAGTATCTTCAATCCTTTTTTTTGTTCCCATTGAACTTTTTCAGCTGCACAAGTTAAATGGAAGCTTTGGACCAGTTTGACGTGCATCATTAGATTAAAGGGATATTACTGTTCAACAGTTTCAAATTCATACAAATATACGAGTATAGTTAATGTCTCTCCGATAACCCTTATTGCTGCATTTTGTCATTTGGATTCGACACAGCCTGGGAGCAGATATTTTTGTGCTAAGTCCGTTCCTACAGTTCCCCTCCATGGGGAGTTATTCATCCATCCATCCATCCCTGTCGGCCTCCACTGGGGAGAGAGTCACCATGGCACACCTGTTGGCTAAGCCTAGAGGAATATTGTCCTCCCACCGTATTGAGCTTGGATACAGTGGGAAGATGTGGAACGATAAAAATGTCCACCAGCTCCTGACCAAAGGTCTACTTTGAAAAACGGTTTCCCACTTTTGTTTAATTTGAGTTTAAAACGGCCATTGTTTTTCTGGGTCTGTGTGGACATGCACCAGCTGCAGGAGCAACTCGCTCCAAGGCCTCCGCTAACGTGCGTGCGCTTGACCGAGCGTGCAAGTGTAATAGATAACCGAAGTTTTTGATGAAGGAATAAATGGTCAGAATCTCGAGAGGACGGCCGAGCTGACAGCAAACCTTGTGCTTCGATATTTCCTGAAATTCCTGTTGGAAATGCAGTTTTCAGTCGAGGCAGGAGACGGATCCACTTTATTCCATGTCGGCAGCGCTGTGCTTCCACTTCAGCCGGGCTGCTGTCGTGAATCGTTCCGAATGCTGCAGCGGCAGTGACTGCGACAGTGTGAAGATTTATTTTAGCTAATAGTGCCCTTTGCATATGGGGAAATAACTGAGGTAGCACGGAATAATGGAAATAGCAGGACACCAGAACAATCCTCACGTGGTTGCAGTGCTGACAAGTGGAAAGTTTCAGGAATAAAAACAGAAAATGCTGGAAATACTCAGCCGGTCAGGCAGCGTTTTCTGTTTTTATTTCTGATTTCCAGCATCCGCAGTATTTTGCTTTTGTAAAGTTGCAGGGTGCTGAGCCCTCCACCGCCATTGGGATCTTTTAGATTGTCACGTGTCCATTAATTTTTCGGTGATAAAATTGGGGCGAGCTGATGGTTTGGGATGTGATTTAAGTTGTGATCCAGTGAGTGTTGCTCTGGCACATCCCCATTGTGCCTGTTTGAGTAGGAGGGGACAACAGCTGATTTTTGTGTGTTTGTCGATGTCTGACTGACATCTCGGTTAAAATGGCAACTGCGGTGTTCTTCTCTGCACCCACCTCAAGCACACACATGGTGCATGTGTTTTACTTGTCCCTTATTGAAATATGGATTATTTCTCCTCTTTGTTATAACAGTAATACATTCTGTTTGATGTTGGCACACTGTACAGTTTCCTGAGCAGTTTGGTCTATGGCCTCTATACATATCTAGTGCTGTTGGGTTAGAATTTCTCATCGTACCTCCTTAATGGGCTGCATGCTGATCTTTAGGTGGAATTGCTAATGACATTTATTTTTGCCCACAACCAGCCCATTCCCACTGATTTCAATGCTAAACTAATTCTGTACTTGGCAAAGAAGCTGTTATTGATGTTTAAGAACCATTGGAGCCTCCTGAATGGGTAGAGAGAAGAAAGCGAGTGTGTCTGTCTGCTTCACGCAAGGCTGTGGGTGAGGCCTCTTGTCAGATTTCATGAAACAGAATGGATGGCACAGCTTGACGAAATCTGAATTTGAAAACACATCATGTGAATTAGGGAAATCTTCCTCCTAACGTTAAGTGAACAATATCATGTTGGTTGTGCTGTAAAATGTTGAGAGCGGGAGTTGGCGAACACTCCCAACTCGCTGCATTGTGCTGTAAATATTCAGAATGCAATCTGCATTTTTTTCTTGGCCCTTGCAAGCAGTCACGCAACAGGGGGTATAAGTCCATGCATATAGGCACCCTACCGTGCCTAGCCCAAGTCCTGTTAGTCCCGTTTTGAGTATTGAGCTATTTTTTCCGGTATTGGAGGGAGACATTCTTGATACTGTACTCGCCTGACATTCCCACACACCCACTTTGAGTAGACCTTTCTGTAAAGCAATCAGGAGCAAGGGCTTTGGCCTATTTGGGGGTGGGGGTGGGAGTGGCATTCCTTCATTCCCACCAGCTGAGGCCACTTGTAGTGCCCTATTACCAGCCCTGCACAGCCCCGACCAACAATCAACCTTGGCACCATCCTGGCCTGAATACATCACCAGCTCACTGGGCAAACTCGCTGAACCATTGAGGGAGCTCGTGACCTTTTTCAGAAGTATTTTGGTGCCCAATCCTCATGCGGGAGAAGTATTGTGGGGCAACGGTGCATGACTGCTTGGCTTTATGAAAAGGCAGATATTGACACAACCTTGAATTAACAAATAAATATGTCAAACAGTAAAGCCGACACACTGAGAGCATTCATATTTCCGTAAAGCTTTAATGTCACTGGCTTCTTGCAGAATATAAGTAGTTTGTTTCTGACCATCATTGATGGGTATAATTTAGGAATGTTGACCCCCATATAATGATTCCACTGTCATTGATTGGCCATTGTCAGCAGACTCTCTCTTTCGAGAAGGCAGGCCTTCGATGCCAGTAATGTGCTGCCATTCTCGTTGCAAATGGTGGCTGTTGAGAAGCAGAATTGGATCTGAAGGATATGTAGAGTGATCCAGAATTGGGAGCTTAAACCTCAACAGGGCAGCCTCCAACATCAGTGGAACAAATAAAGCTTTGAGACTTCGCAGCTTCATTCTATTCACAGCTAACCGAGCAATTTGTGCAGTTAAAAAGAAAGCAAATGCTGGAGATAAACCAGAACTGGAAATGCATAAATAACACCAGAAAATGCTGGAAACACTCAGCGTCTGACAGCAATACAGCTGGGCAATAACCTGAAATGTTCGCTCCGTTTTGTTTCTCCTTTCAGAATCTGTTACAATCTGAAGGAATTTCTAGGTTTATTTTCTGTTGAGTGTTTTCTACGAGTCACTTTAACAGCAGGCTATTTTGAGAATAAAAGGATGAAGTAATAAAGGGCCTTGTGCGATCCGAGTGATTGTGTCTGGTCTGACGGTATGCAAACAGCCCCAACAACACACAACAACAACATATTATATTTACATAACATCTTTTAACATAAAACGTCCCAACCTAGAGTGAATGGATAAGGTAGCGGATGAACAGTGTGTTCATTTTAAAATCGAATTACTGGGCCTCTCAACCTCTTGTGTAATTCATTTATATTCACGCTTGCGCTGTATTTTTGAAATGTTTTATTGCACGGTATTATGCAGCTTTTATCCGTGCGTTCAGTCTGAAGTGAAGCTTGTTCAAGGGTAGGCCAGAATCTGTTGAATCCTGAATGAAACATTTATTTTAAAGCATTTTGCCTCTGAAGGTCACTTTTTTTTACTCCCCTCATCTGTGTTGGCCAACAGAGCATCCAGGAAACCTACTTAATGACTCTACAACTGGTCCCTTGGATTGTTGTGGGGAAGAACTTCACAAAGTGATGGGGAACGTTTTCCTCAGCGTAGCAGTGGCCCATATCACCAGTGCCGAGATTTGGAGCCTAGAAACGGAGAGATTTGTAGACCCCAAACTTGAGTCTTAACATCTCGTGAACTGAATGTTTGTATTGTGCCGACACACCAAGTAACTGGTGCAGATTTGATTTGCTCTTTTTTACCAATGGGTCCCTTCAGTCAGACTACAGTGGAGTTGGAATCTTGGTTGAAGGAAGAAAACAAAGTGGTTTGTCAGCAGCTAGGCAGAATCTTGATCATTAATGGGCAATAAATCGGACACTTGTCATTCAATTCTGATAGTAAGGAGCCTGAAATCTTACGCTAAGATTACTCCTAACTAAATGCAAACTAAACAAAGCTAATGCTCAAGACATCTTGTTGCTAAAATAGGCCAACCATAAGTCACAAGATGTGTGCTGGGGAGGCTTTTTTAGAAAGGTGTGCAGTTGTTAAGTACAGTACGGTAGTGTAGTGGTTGTTACTGCTAATCCACAGAATGTGAGTTCAAATCCCACTATGGCAGCTGGGGAATTGAAATTCAGTTAATTAAATATATCTGGAATAAACAGCTAGTTTCAGTAATGAAACTATTGGATTGTCGTAAAAAGCCATCTGGTTCGCTAATGCCCTTCAGGGAAGGAAATCCTTACCCGGTCTGGCCGATATTGTGACTCCAGACCCACAGCAGTGTGGTTGACTCTTAACTGCCCTCTGACATAGCCTAGCAAGCCACTCAGTTAAGGGTGATTAGGGATGGGCAATAAATGCTGGCCTTGCCAGCGACGCCCACATCCCGTGAATGAATGAATAAAAAAACCGAATGTCCTTTAGGAAAGGAAAGCTGCCGCCCTGACTGGGTCTGACCTATATGCGACTCCAGTCCCACACCAACATAACTACGCACTAGTCTAGCAAGCCATTCCGTGGGATCAAACATGCAGCGATTCAGGACCGATGTCCACCAGCACCTTCTCATAGCTACCAGGGATGGGCAATAAATGCCAGCCTTGCCAGCGCCGCCCACATCCTGAGAATGAACGAATCAAATTCACAACTTCAGTTATCTGGCCATTGACCTTCCCCAGTGGTCTGACAGGCCAGTGAAACAAATCCGTTGCCTGGCCTATCTGGGTGGGCTGAGCCCGCGGTCTGCCTGTGCCCAGATGTGCAGCATCCAGCGCTGCCAAAAGCACCAGTTTGTGATCAGGAGTGCTGTGTGTGGGGGGGGGAAATGTCTCCCAAATTCATATTTCAGGAATGCTGCGGTCTGCAGTGAAAGTGCGACTAAGAGGGGATGAGCTGCTTCAGTAAGGATGGGGCAAAGAGTCCGATAAGTGAAAACTCAATGGACTTCTCTCCTGTTCTGCTATCAGTTGGCAGGGAGCGCAGGGCTGTAATTACTTCATGCCCTGGTTGTGGGCGGCAGGGCAATCCTTTTATATTTGCCTGTTTATCAATAAATAAAACCAGTTGAGGGAAGTGTGTGGCTGAGGTATTGCGGCACTAGAAGTAACATCCTTAATTATCTGTGGTAGCTTTGTGGAGTCCCATTGGATCATGAGGTTAGGATAATGCACTGGAGTTTTGTTGGATTAGCTTTTGGGGGTTGGGTGGAAACTTCATGTACCTTCATCTTGGAGTTGCACTTGTTATTTGCATCAGGAGAGAGGCTTGGCTGCTGCAAATGATACTTGGTCTCTGGGGGAAATGATCTTGAGGGACTTGATGGCTTTTCCTTGTAATGTATTTCTTTATGTTGACTCCACATTTAAAAAAAAACCACGCACAGCAAATTTTCTCTCTTCTGTGACAGACTTGTTAAAAGTACCTGCATACCTTTATATACGGTGCGTGCAAGACTACAGACTAGTTCCTGTTGATCTAATCATGTTGAAACAGATGGTGACTACCTCTTACAGAATGGTTGGTGGTAGCACGATGATCTGATTAGATTAGATTAGGGTAATGTAGTTTTTGTTTTGTTAAAGGGAGTTGCAGCTTTCGACCTAGGCCAATTAAGAAATGGTATGCTAGCAAATTCAGCGAGTGGTGACGTCTGGCAGGAGGTACTGTTTATCTGAAGGCTGTAAAGTGCCAGGTATAACCCCTATTTTCCATTTTTTTAAATCACAAAGATTTATAGCAGTTGAAACTAAATATATATATTTTGCTTTCTGCACTTGTCTTCAGCTGTGTTGCGTACCCATGATGCTTCAGCATCTGTTTGGGGTGACGTGGCGAGGGCAAGAATGATATAAAGCCCCGTACATTCGAGAACCTTTGAGAGAGTCTTCACACAGTCTGTAAACCACAGTGATCTCCGCGGGGGGTCTTAGAATTTTCTGTCGAGGCGGCAGTATGTAGGTGCTGTACAGCCATTGTTTGAAGTTTTTCCGTTTGTGTTGTTTTCTTTCAAAGACTCATGATGATAAAATGTAATTTTAACCCTTTTTGAAGGCTGCAGTGCAATTTCTGCGCCTGCCACCCTGGAATAGTATCAAAAACCGACTAGCAGGCAACTCTCAAACCACGCTGAATGTAGGCGTCTGACAGGTAGTTGCAATCTTCAGTTTGTTGTCGGGAAGTAAAAAGCAAAGGTTCGGTGCTTAGTGGGAAATGACTGCGTCTTCCACATGTACATGTAAGAAAACCAGGTCAAGAGCAACATTGGCAGAGGCCCACGGGTAAGTTATCTGAATTTTGAGGCCAAGGTGACGAGAACCCTGAAGAGGGGGCAAGAAACCTCCCGGTATTTTAAACCTTGCAGTATAAAATGAAAAGATGGCAGTTTCTTTATACGAACAATACTGTGAATCAAGACTTGTGATTCTTTGCTCAACTTCTACTTGATAATTAGAAGTGAAGGAGAAATGTGTGCCCAATAAAGATGTTTTAGCTGTGAGGGCAAAGAGAAATACTGTGAATGACACAGCTAGAATAGACAAGAGTGTCAGCTGATGCAGTCTTTGGTTTTCGTCAGGTGAAGTGACGAAATACCAGTCAGGAAGGCTACTAACTTTCAGTTTCCCTTTCGGTGTTTGACTGGTAGGTTTGTTGTATTGCTGAACGCCCCCTCCAAACTATGCTCGGCTGTACTTCATGCTAGCATTAGGTAGAATGTTGCGAAACAGGATCTTAAAAGATTATTTATATCTCTGAGGAATTTAGTATGCAGCATAGCCAAGTTTTCTGCTGCACTTACTCCATTTGAGGGGCCTTCACTTGTCTGAAATGATTCCCCGTGCAGTGGCACTGTTCTCGTACACCGCCGAGGGAAATCTTTCATCGCCCGAGAAGTAAAACTTTGATTTTTGTGAGTGTGTTTTGTTCTGTAAAGTGGCCATGACTAATATTTACGCTTTGGAATTGGGCCCTCCGGATGTACCGTTGGATTTATCCATGAAAATTTGATCTTTTTGTTCGAAGTCTCAAACAGCCCCGAGCTGCCATCAATCTTCCCTATCTAGAGCTGTGGTTCACAAGCTTTTTTGGTTGAAGGACCCCTTTTCAAATGGGTTAGTAATCACCGAACCCCCCCCCCCCCCCCATCTAAATGATAATACTAAAACTCCTTGCACATTGACATTTCTGAATGTGAAGTTCATCAGTGTCCTGTTAAAGGGACTTGTCTTGCCTTCAGCTGAAAGGTAAGCCTACAGGTTCAGCAACATGCCTGTTGAATACTTCACCGCACAACACCTCCCTGCTCCTCCTGGACTGGGGATGAGGCTCGGGGGCTCCTGTTGGGGATACTGGCACCGTTTCAGGTGTAACCCTCCACCGCCCACCTACTCGCTGCACAGCTACTGAGTGTTTCAGGGTTCTTCCCTCTCCCTCTGCTGTATACCGGCCTGTCTGCACGGACCCCAGTTTGAGAGCCACTGGATTATTCTTCCATTATCCAAATACCTGGGAGGGCTGCCGTCCTATCCAATGAGCAAATTACAACAATGAGTGTTCTGATTGACCTTGGGCAATGCTACCTTACTGGATATTGCCATTTAAAGTCACTCCAGTTAACTGGGCGTGTGGGCTTACCTACACCAATGGACTCCAGAAAATCATCTGGTGCAGCATCAAAACTTCAACACCTTCCTCATCGCCCTCCGCTTTCCTCTTTCCCCCATCCATCTATCAGCCTCCTCCCTTCTCCTATTCTTGCCCCTTCCCCCTCTCTGTCGGTCTCTCTCGCTCGCCTCTGATCTTGCTCCCCAACCCCTCTGGTTTCTCTCTTCTGCCCCCTCCTTCCATTCTCTCTTGGTCACATCTCTCCATCAATTGCCCTCCCCTGTCTCTCTCATTTTCTCACTACCGCTCAGTTTCTTTCTCTCACCTCTGTCGACCCCATTCCTCTTTTCCCTCTATCTCACTATCTATCTTTTGTCCTTGGTGTCTATTCCTCTATCTACCTGCTCTCTCTCTCTCTCACTCTCACTCTCACTCTCACTCTCACTCTCACTCTCACTCTCACTCTCTCTCTCTCTCCTTCCCCCAATCTCTCCCATACTCCGTGTCAATCTCTTCCTTTCGCGTTTCCATTCCTCTTTCCTCACCCCCCTGGCCACTGGTCTCAATTTCTTTCTCCCCCTTTCTCTCTTTGTCTGTCTCTCTGTCTCTGTGTCTGTCTCTGTGTCTGTCTCTGTGTCTGTCTCTGTGTCTGTCTCTGTGTCTGTCTCTGTGTCTGTCTCTGTGTCTGTCTCTGTGTCTGTCTCTGTGTCTGTCTCTGTGTCTGTCTGTCTGTCTCTGTCTGTCTGTCTCTGTCTGTCTGTCTCTGTCTGTCTGTCTCTGTCTGTCTGTCTCTGTCTGTCTGTCTCTGTCTGTCTGTCTGTCTCTGTCTGTCTGTCTGTCTCTCTCTCTCTCTCTCTCCTGTCTCTCTCTCTCTCTCTCCTGTCTCTCTCTCTCTCTCTCTCTCTCCTGTCTCTCTCTCTCTCTCTCCTGTCTCTCTCTCTCTCTCTCTCTCTCCTGTCTCTCTCTCTCTCTCTCTCTCTCCTGTCTCTCTCTCTCTCTCCTGTCTCTCTCTCTCTCTCTCTCTCTCTCTCTCTCCTGTCTGTCTCTCTCTCT
>CM059441.1:51742093-51776072 GCA_030390025.1 Squalus acanthias | reverse complement strand
CCCCTTCCCTCTCTCTCTCTCTCTCTCTCCTCTCTCTCTCTCTCTCTCTCTCTCTCTCCCCCTCTCTCTCTCTCTCTCTGTCCCCTCTCTCTCTCTGTCCCCCCTCTCTCTCTCTCTCTGTCCCCTCTCTCTCTCTCTCTCTCTCTCTCTCTCTCTCTCTCTCTCTCTCTCTGTCCCCCCCCCTCTCTCTCTCTCTCTCTCTCTCTCTGTCCTCTCCTCTCTCTCTCTCTCTCTCTCTCTCTCTCTCTCTCTCTCTCTGTCCCTCTCTCTCTCTCTCTCTCTCTCTCTCTCTCTCTCTCTCTCTCTTTCTGTCCCCCCCTCCCTCTCTCTCTCTCTCTCTCTCTTTCTGTCCCCCTCTCTCTCTCTCTCTCTCTCTGTCTGTCTGTCTGTCTGTCTGTCTGTCTCTCTCTCTGTCTGTCTCTCTCTCTCTCTCTCTCTCTCTGTCCCTCTCTCTCTGTCCCCCTCTCTCTCTCTCTGTCCCCCCCTCTCTCTCTCTCTCTCTCTCTCTCTCTCTCTCTCTCTCTCTCTCTCTCTCTCTCTCTCTTCTGTCCCCCCCCTCTCTCTCTCTCTCTCTCTCTCTCTCTCTCTCTCTCTCTCTCTCTCTCTCTCTCTCTCTCTCTCTCCCTCTCTCTCTCTCTCTCTCTTCTGTCCCCCCCCTCTCTCTCTCTCTCTCTCTCTCTCCCCTCTCTCTCTCTCTCTCTCTCCCTCTCTCTCTCTCTCTCTCTCTCTCTCTCTCTTTTATCAGCATCACCTTGAAATCAGCTATGGAGCTGCCTGCAAGTGAGGCCGAGTGATGACTGATTCACAGTTTTTTCCCACTTCTCCCTGTTAAGTGCCTGGCTTTCATTTGCCGCTGCCCCCATTATGAATTTATCCATCTCCATTAAAGGCCGTAATTACAGATTGCATCAGACAATAAATGGTCAGTATATCTACTGTTGCCACTCTCTCTTTCTCCCCGGAACTGCAGTAGTGTTTCTTCCCCTCTCTAACCCTGTGAATGTCGGATTCAGAGCCATATTCTATACATCCTGGTGGTTAGCTATTTATTTGCGTGACTTGTTTGTAATTTTTACATTCGCTGATGATACAATCACAAAGCTCAAGGTGAATCCTGCAGTGTTGTTTGGCAAAGTGCCACATAATAAACTTGTTTGTTAAATTTAAAGCCCATGAGATTAAAGGGACAGTGGATACAAAACTGGCTACAGGACAGAAAGCAGAGAGTAGTGGTGAACTGTTGTTTCTCAGACCGGAGGGAAGTATACAGTGGTGTTCCCCAGGGGTTTGTGTTGGGACCACTGCTCTTTTTGATATATTAATGACCTGGACTTGGGTAAACAGGGCATCATTTCAAAGTTTTCAGATGATATGAAACTCAGAAATGTAGTAAACAGTGAGGAGGATAGAGTTCAGGAGGACAGAGACAGACTGGTGAAATGGGCAGGTACAGGGCAGATAAAATTGACAAGTGTGAAGTGATACATTTGGGTAGGAAGAATGAGGAGGGGCAATATAAAGTAAATGGTATAATTTTAAAGGGAGTGCAGGAACAGAGAGACCTGGGGCTGTATGTACACAAATCATTGAAGGTGGCAGGACAAGTTAAGAAGGCTGTTTTAAAAAAAAAGCAAACTGGGTCCTTGGCTTCATAAATAGAGCACAGAAGCAAGGAAGTTGTGCTAAACCTTTATAAAACACTGGTTAGGCCTCAGCTGGTGTATTGTGTTCAATTCTGGGCACCTGCACTTTAGGAAGGATATCAAGGCCTTAGAGAGGGTGCAGAAGAGATTTACTAGAATGGTTCCAGGGATGAGGGACTTCAGTTATGTTGATAGACTGGAGAAGCTGGGATTGTTCTCCTTGGAGCAGAGAAGGTTAAGAGGAGATTTGTAGAGGTGTTCAAAATCATGAGGGGTTTTGATGGAGTAAATAAGGAGAAACTGTTTCCAGTGGCAGGAGGGTCGGTAACCAGAGGACACCGATTTAAGGTGACTGGCAGAAGAACCTGAGGCGACCTGAGGGAAAAAGTTCTTTACACAGCGAGTGGTTGTGATCTGGAATGCATCGCCTGAGAGGGTGGCAGAAGATTCACTAGTAACTTTCAAAAGGGAATTGGATAAATACTTGAAGGGGAAAAATGACAGGGCTATGGGGAAAGAGCAGTAGAGTGGGACTAACTGGGTAGCTCTACCAAAGCTGGGCCGAATGGCCTCTTTCTGTACTGTACTATTCATCATTCTATGATTCAAGTCGCAGATAGTTGGCAAGTCTCCGGACTGCAGTTGGTGCGGGAGATGAGGTGCTGGACCATCCACATGGAGAAAACCAGAAATTCTGCTCACCCCTCAGTGGGGAAATACTGTGGTGCCATACAGATCAATAAGAGAGTATGTTGCGTGTGAAGAAGGGGCTGATCTCGGCTGGGCTTGTGGGGGCAGATCATTGGACCTCGGTGCACCTGGCCCACAGAGGAGGAAATAAAATACGCCAGTTCTTGCTCTCATCATTCCTGCTGCAGAATAGTAATTTGTGGATGATTGAAGGGTTTGGCTGTGATGTATGCCAGCCCTCTGTGGTTGGATTGCCTGCAGATATTTTGTGCACAGCCGGATCCCACGAGCGATGAAATGAATGATCAGTTCGATCTGTTCTATTGCTGATGTTGGTTGATGGGGAAATGTAGGCCAGGATACTCGGAAAGCTCCTAATTCTTGTTTGAAACGTTTAATGTACACGGTACTGAATGCTTCCAGTGTCTCTAACGTTGCTGGATTGCCAGTTTTGTAATGCATTCTGCTTCTGAGATACAAAACGTCAGTAGTAGGCTTTTTTTTAAAAAAAAGTAACTATTAAATCTAAAGTCTTTTATTTTATTATCTTTATGACAATTGAATTGGAAGAATAAGTGCAAAGAAGCCCACAATTGAAATGGTGAATTGGGTTCCCGGAGCATAGTAACGGGTTTGTGAGCAACGTGTTTCTCACCAGCTTGAGGAGCAGCAGTGTGTTTTGTTAATCTATTGGCAGAGGACGACATTTAAATCCGAGCAGCTGAACTGGTGATTCACCATGTATCGGATTGACTTTGTCAGCCCATTCAGCCTGGAGTAAACCAGTGTGGGACACGTGGCTGTGTGAAATAGTGTGCTACATTGCACTGGCGTAGTGCCCAGAACTGTAAATTCAAGCACTGTATTCAGATCCAGAGGCACGCAGTGTGTACAACAACACGAGACAGCAGTAGGGCTGCATTTATTTACAGGCTACTCCGGCAATCCCGAAAGAAACTCATTCTGGCTGCTTGTGGCACTGACTTCAGCTGCCTTTTAAAGTTGAGTTCTGATAGTCCATGGACTCCTAATTCTTCTGGAATTCCTTCACATTTTTAACGCAATTCATCCCCTTCGTGACTGAATCTGTGCGAGGATCAGTTTGCCATTTCAGAAATTGCATAATGCACCACTGCCTCCATTAGTTTCTCCAGAATCTGATCTCCATGAGTGTACAGTACTTTGGATCATAAATTCAGTATTTTAGGTTCCGTGTATTCAGATTACAGAAACCTAGCCTGCGGATTTTATTTTACAGAGAGAACAGTTCACTGTTGCAAATTTCTAGTGCACCAAGTTTGGAAGCAACCAGCAGTTCTGGACCATTCAAAATTCTTGGCCTTACTATCAAAAAGGCAGGCAGAATGGAAAAGGAGGGGGGGTAGCCCTGATGATAAAGGATGACGTAAGGACAGTAGAGAGAAAGGATCTCGGCTCAGAAGATCAGGAAGTAGAATCAGTATGGGTGAAGATAAGGAATAACAAGGGGCAGAAAATACTGATGGGAGTAGTATATAGGCCCCATATACCGTTGGACAGAATATTAATCAAAAAAATAGTAGGAGCTTGCAACAAAGGTAGACTGGACAAATCAAATTGGCAAAGGTAGTCTGGAGGACGAGTTCATGGAATGCATTCGGGACAGTTTCCTAGAACAATACGTCATGCAACCAACCAGGGAACAGGCTATTTTAGATCTTGTATTGTGTAATGAGACAGGGTTAATTAGCAATCTCACAGTAAAGGATCCTCTGGGGCAGAGTGATCATAATATGATAGAATTTCACTTTAAGTTTGAGAGTGACTTGCCTAAGTCCGAAACTAGAGTCTTAAACTTAAATGAAGCCAATTACATAGGTATGAGGGGCGAGTTGGCTGAGGTAGATTGGAAAAATAGCGGTAGATAAGTAGTGGCTAGCATTTAAAGAAATATTTCATAATTCTCAACAAAAATTCATTCCATTGAGAAACAAAAACTCCATGGGAAAAGTGATCCATCCGTGGCTAACTAAAGAAGTTAAGGATAGCATTAGATTGAAAGAAGAAGCTTATAATGTTGCGAAGAATAATAATAAGCCTGAGGATTGGGAGAGTTTCAGAAACCAGCAAAGGACGACCAAAAAATTGATAAAAAGGGGAAAAAATAGAATATGAGAGAAAACTAGCAAGAAATATAAAAACAGATTGTAAGAGCTTCTACAAGTATGTAAAAAGGAAGAGAGTAGCAAAAGTAAACATTGGTCCCTTCGAGGCTGAGACAGGAGAAATTATTATGGGGAATAAGGAAATGGCAGAAACTTTAAACAAATATTTTGTATCTGTCTTCACAGTAGAAGACACAAAAAGCATAGCAAAAATGGTGGGGAACCAAGAGTCTAATGCGGGTGAGGAACTTAACATAATTAATATAAGTAGAGAAAAAGTACTAGAGAAACTAATGGGACTAAAAGCCGACAAATCCCCTGGACCCGACGGCCTACATCCCAGGGTTCTAAAAGAGGTGGCTGCAGAGATGGTGGATGCATTGGTTTTGATCTTCCAAAATTCCCTAGATTCTGGAATGGTCCCAGCGGATTGGAAGGTCGCAAATGTAACACCACTATTTAAGAAAGGAGGGAGAGAAAACAGGAAACTACAGGCCAGTTAGCCTGACATCAGTTGTTGGGAAAATGCTGGAATCCATTGTTAAGGAAGTGGTATCAGGGCTCTTAAAAAATCATAACATGATTAGGCAGAGTCAACGTGGTTTTATGAAAGGGAAATCGTTTTTGACAAATTTATTAGAGCTTTTTGAGAATGTAGCAGGGTAGATAAAGTGGATGTATATTTGGATTTCCAAAAGGCATTCGATAAGGTGCCACATGAAAGGTTATTACACAAGATAAGGGCTCATTGGGTTGGGGGTAATATAGTAGCATGGATAAAGGATTGGTTAATGGACAGAAAACCGAGAGTAGGATCTTTTTTCAGGTTGGCAGGCTGTAACTAGTGGGTGCCGCAAGGATCAGTGCTGGGGCCTCAGCTATTTACAATCTATATTAATGACCTAGATGAAGGGACCGAGTGTAATGTATCCAAGTTTGCTGATGATACAAAGCTAGGTGGGACAGTAAGCTGTGAGGAGAACACAGAGTCTGCAAAGGGATATAGATAGACTAAGTGAGTGGACAGTAAGGTGGCAGATGGAGTAGAATGTAGGGAAATGTGTGGTTATTCACTTTGGTAGGAAGAATAGAAAACAATATTTTTTAAATGGTGAGAAACTTTTAAATGTTGGTGTTCAGAGAGAGTTGGGTGTCCTCGTGCAAGAAACACAGTGAGTGAACATGCAGGTACAGCAAGCAAAAAGGAAGGCAAATGGCATGTTGGCCTTTATTGCAAGGGGGTTAGAGTATAAGAGTAAGGAAGTCTTGCTACAATTGTACAGGGCCTTGGTGAGACCACACCTGGAGTACTGTGCACGGTTTTGGTTTCCTTATCTAAGGAAGGATATAATTGCCTTGGAGGCGGTGCAACGAAGGTTCACTAGATTGATTCCTGGGATGAGAGGGCTGTCCTATGATAGATTGTGTAGAATGGGCCTATACTCTCTGGAGTTCAGAAGAATGAGAGGTGATCTCATTGAAACATACAAGATTCTGAAGGGGATTGACAGGGTAGATGCTGAGAGGTTGTTTCCCCTGGCTGGAGTATCTAGAACTAGGGGGCATAGTCTCAGGATAAGGGGTAGGTCATTTAAGACTGAGATGAGGAGGCATTTCTTCACTCAGAGGGTTGTGAATCTTTGGAATTCTCTGCCCCAGAGGGCTGTGAATGCTGAGTCTTTGAGTATATTCAAGGCTGAGATCGATAGATTGTTGGACTCTCGGGGAATCGAGGGATATGGAGATCGGGTGGGAAAGTGGAGTTGAGGTCGATGATCAGCCATGATCTTATTGAATGGCGGAGCAGGCTCGAGGGGCCGTGGGGCCGACTCCTGCTCCTATTTCTTATGTTCTTACTCTGTCTGCAGCCTTGTTGCCAAAAACCAGTTCCTGGGTGTGTTTGTGGAGCCTGTGAAGTGTTGACTTGGCTTGACGGTAGCACTAACCTCTGATTACATTGTCACTTCCAATATAGTTAGTTAAGAAAGAACTCAGTTTATATTAGCTCATTTCACTCCTCGGGACTCCAAAGCGCTTCACCTGAAATAAATTACTTTTGGAAGTGTGATCGTTCTAGCCAATTTGTGCACAGCAAGGTCCCACAAACAGCAGATGAGATAAGTGAGCAGTTGATCTGTTTTGGTGGTGTTTGAGAGGGGGACATTGGCCTGGATGTGGGGATACCCCTGCTCTACTTTGAATAGTACAATGAGATCTTTTACATCCACCTCCGCAGTCCCATCTGAAAGGTCACACCTCTGACAATGCAGCACTCCTTCAGTACTGCACTCGCGTGTCAGCCTAGATTATGTCTTCAGTTGCTGCTAGAACCCATGATCTTTTGACTCCAAGGTGAGAGGACTAGCACGGAGTCCAGCCCTGCGCAGTTTGGCCCGTGTTGGCCAGTAAGTAGGTGCACTACATCATCTGAAAATGAAAGCCATTGCTTGGAATTGTCAGATTGTGCTAAGTACTTGTCGTCATAATCATACAATTCCTTCTCTCATTGATTTATGGTGTACTGCATCAAAAGCATCTGCACGACAGAGTCCCATCCTTGAGCACCTTGATCAAAGATGGAGAGGTCTGAGGGGGGGGGTGGATAGAAAGAACTGGTTTGTGTCCCAGTATCATTTGATGATTCATAAATGATTGTACCTTTTTTTTTGTTGATGAATTGTTGTCCTACCAGCTCTGAGGTTGTGAGTTTAAAAAAAAAGTGAAATGCATTTCCTTTTAACCAGACGGGCTCACCTGCGACTTTGCTTGGAGCGTTTGAAAGATTTGGTCCCAGTGGGAGCGGAGAACACGAGACACACCACACTTGGTTTACTGACGAGAGCCAAATTCCATATCAAGGTAAGCTACTGGGAGGGAAATACTGCACGCACATCAGCCCGGCAGAACAATCCGTAATACTCGGGAACTCCCAACATCACTGACCCCAGCCTGCCAGCCCTCATTCACAGCACTGCTGTTATTCACAAATAAGAGGAGGACAGGAAGGGCTGGTCCCATTTAGATGTGATCAAATTTTACACCTTCACACAACTTCATTGCATTCAGACACTGGTTTTTCTTGGCTAGAGGTTGTGTATTTCGCGTGATACTTGTTTTCGAAAACATGTTTAAATATAGGACCCTTTAAAAGGTTTAAAAAGGGAAGGTTTTGCCTTCATTTGAATATCTGGGCAATTGCATGTCATTTAGACTTTTGACGCAGACTAAAGCATTTCTGATAGAATGACCTACATAGTTACCTGGTCTCTTCCCTCCAGCTACCACGGCACTGCCATATCATGGCACCATCTTCAGTGCTGTTAATGTAAGAGTATGTGATGACAAATCTCACCAAGTAGATGCCCCTGCCCACATTGTCTCATTTAGATTCGGATCTCTAAGACCCTTTAGGGGATCAACCTCTGGCAGAAATGAGACAAATCTGGGAATGCACGCTAAGGTGGTTTGGTGCCTCCAGTTAGCATTGGCAGAGACTTGTGACAGGTTACTTCTTTGATATCCTAGTCTTGTATCTTTGTGTCGTGCATGGGAGGGGAAGGCTGAGATCTAAAGAGGGAAGAAAGTAACTCGACAACTAGCAAATGGAATGAAGCTATGTAAAACTAAAACCGTGTAATTGGTGGATGGGTTTCATTTGACGTAGGAGTTATACTTGCACAACTCGGAGTGTAGGCTCGGGTATCGAGCAATATGGAGCAAAGGTGAGTAAATGGAACTGAGGTACAGATCTTCCAGGATTGAACTGAATGGTGGAACAGTTTTGAGGGGCTGACTGGCCTCCTCCTATTCCTTCACCCCATTGCTTATTTCCTGTCCTCAAGTGACCCATGAGTCATGCTAGCCTTGCTCGGGAATGAAGAGCTGTTGAAGTACCACATAAGGTGACATCTAGGCTACGACTTGGTGGTTCTTGAGCAGCGGAGGAGGTTTTTTACCTCTCTTTCCCTGACTGTACTTGGCCTGCAGGAATAGTCTGTTGTTTGACTGCTTGGACTTGGTGAGCCACAGAGTTGTCATGTTGGAGCAACCTAGCTGTGCCGGGAGAAGTGTTTGACACTGTAGCTGGTAGCAGTGGAGCAAATCTGACAATCTGTTTCTTGGGAGGTATTCTCACACTATATCTGGCCACTCAGCCAGAAAGCTGCAAATTCATCACGCCAGCCATTTATAAAGGCAAGCGTATTCACTTGTGAGAACTCTGTGCGACCAGCCCCTGTTCTGTTGGCCAGTGTGAATGTACATAACCAAAGTATCTGC
Organism: Squalus acanthias; assembly: GCA_030390025.1. NCBI lineage: Eukaryota > Metazoa > Chordata > Chondrichthyes > Squaliformes > Squalidae > Squalus > Squalus acanthias. The sequence goes on along the minus strand of CM059441.1, from coordinate 51,767,317 downwards.
TTCCTTCTCAGACACTTGAAGAAGGTGACAGAAGGGCACTTCATCAGATTGATCAGCTACAACGGGAGCAACGTCACTTGAAGCGGCAGCTGGAACTGCTTAACGTTGAGAGGACGCGGGTGGACAGCATAGGATCAACCGTTTCTTCTGACAGATCAGATTCTGATCAAGGTAACCTCTAAAGGCAGAGCATACATTTACTGCAAAATGATTGTTGGCGGGTTGGCCATGGCCGAGAAACCTCTGACCGTGCTTCCGTTGGTATTGATTGAAGAATAGCTAGAATTCTTAATTACATGGTTGTGAAACTGCTTCAGGTATAAATAGGAGAGTTTTTTTTTGAGTTTGAATTTTATTCGTATGCTCAACCTCTTCCGTCACGTAGCAACAAAAAAGTTACGCCACCCATCAACTACCCTTTGTTTTGATCTCTGGGTGAGGCAAGTGAGACTTGGGTGTTTTCTTTTGCCAGAGTCCTGTAAAGTGACTCACGCAATTTGTGGTTGAAAATCTTGAATAGCTGAGCTGGGCCCGAGCAGAAATACAGGCAGGATTATTGCGGAGCATTGTGTCATCCCTGGTTCGGGAGCAGTGACTTCAGGTAGAGTTGGAGGGGGGTTAACAGCGAGTGGATGATGCTCGCACACTCCATTTACATTTGGGACCTGGGAAGGGTTACTTTGGGAGAACGTTGGTCACCGTACTGTTGGCAATTTGTGAAATCCATCGTCCAGCAGGATAGGAATATCAGACTGCAGATCAACCTCTGAAGGAGGAATCTGGCAAAGCAGTTTGCACCTGTCCCTGGGCTGTTATAAAAGGAATCGCCGAGTGCTCTAGCCTTTCCAATAGGTGCAAGAACCCACAGACTTGTAATCTAACAGCCGGGATCATTACCAAGTTAGGCCACAAATAATTTCCCATAAACATGGTACTCTTTAAAAATGGACAATAATATTCTTCTGTAGACACAAAATGAAGGTATTTGTTTACAGCAATTCAAAGTTCCAATCTGTGCACTAATAACGAGAGTGGAATCTAAAATGGTCGCCTGAGCAAAATGGATGGGCAAAGCTTCTGGCTGCTTTTGAACGTGATAAAACGTGATTTTTGTTTCCTGCAGAAGAAATCGATGTGGACGTGGAGAGCACGGAGTACTTGTCAGGAGACCTGGACTGGAGCAATAGCAGTGTGAGTGACTCTGACGAGCAGATCAGTGTGAAGAGTGGCTGCAGCGACGAGGGATACTTCAGCACTGGCATCAAGAGAATGAAACTGCCCCCAGCCCCTCACAAGACCCACACCAGCCTATAAGGAAAACCAGCCCAGTCGGAAGCTTCTTTCACACGACGCATTGCTACTCCATGGTTGGACTTAGTGTTCAGTAGCACAACATGTCTTTTTCTCCCCCATTCACCACGCATTATTGCCTCCTTCTACTTCAAAGATGCCCTGAAGAAAATGCACGTCGTTTTAAGAACGGAGCAAGGTTCAGAGGATTGGAGGGGGAGAGGAAGAGGAGTGAATGTCTCTCTGAAGGCACGTCTCATATTCGCTGGTCTAGCTTTTCTTTAATGTGCTCGTTCTTGCACACGTGTTCTGTTTTCCACTTGTCCCACCAAACCCAACCCCACCCCCTTTCCCAATTACATTTGGAGACACTTCTCATGCTTGCGTCAGTGTAGGGAAAGAGAGCTGTTAAACAGCTGTGAGCACGTCACACAGGGTGCTGCATCATGCCACATGTTAGTCTAAACAAATTTCACCCAGGGCCTCCGAGTGGCCATTTAGGATGACGCTGGTCTTGTCTGACTCACATTTTCAAGTTTAAGCCTGTTTATGATGCGAGAGAGGTTACCTCATGTTTTCAACAAATTCAGCATAACTTTTTAGAGCAAAAATGCATCAACTTTTATATAAATCTTAATATGTATTAATTAATATGGGTTTATTTATAACACTGTTTGTTATAAATCAATAATGGGTAAATCACATGCATTTTATTGGATTGGGTGAGCTGGCCATTTCCCCCCCCCCAGCTCTCTTTATTTTAGGAGATGGATACGCTGCATGTAATCATTCTTGCTTGAGGTAAACAACAAGAATCATAAAACCTATTCATGGAACAGAAGTGGAAACCCTGTGTGGAAACCTGTCTTTAAATATTAAACTCTCAAGTCCGAGAGGCCTCCTGACAAAAAAACAAGAAAGCTGCACTTTGAAGATGGTTTGTTTGAATTTGCTGACACTAGTCTGCCTGAGAATTCTCCACAGTCCATCTGTGTTCCAAGATTGCCTCAAATCCCACTGCGAAGGATTTTGAAAATATTGGTACCATAAATATCTCTAATGACTGTAAATATATCTTTTTCCATTTTAATTTGAAGTTGAGTCTCCGACTCTAGGTCTTTTTGTTATGTATTGTGCCTTCTGAGTTTTGTAAAAGTTTTTGGCCTGTGTTTTGTTCCTCGGGAAGGCCCCTCCCGCATTACTGAGAGGGGCCATTCTCCAAGTGGCCCACGTTTAATTTATCCTTGAAATTTGGCTGAAGACTGCGGGTGTTCCACAGGATAAGGTGCACATGGGGGATAAACGAGAGTGCTGGATAGGCAGAACTCGGTTGACGTTGGGATGCATGATGCTCGGGAACCATGCAGTCCAAGGTCACTTGCTTGTCACCCATGCCACCAGCAATATCTGTTGGGTAAGCCGCAGAGTTCCTGTTCTGTATTCACTTTATGTTAAGCAGTCTTCTTGACTCACGGGTCTCGAGCTGACACTCCTCACCAGTTCCAGTAGGCTTTACCCTGTTCCCATTCCTGCTGCAATGCTGGAGAGGCAACAGCAGCTTGTTGGATGCACAAACCACTGGTGTTAAATGGAGCGTGTGTAAAATAAATCTCCGTGCTCTGATTCAGTGAGTCTGGAAGTCCGAGGTTAATCCATAGTGCCGCAGTATTCTTGTGAAAGTAGACAAATGCACTTGATGTTGGCCACAGACTATGTTGGTGAGCTGACTGTTTACTATTAATGCTGTGCAGACCAAACTCAGATTTCCATTTGTCTTGGAGAAGTGAAGGCATCCTGGCTTTTCAATATTTTTCTCTCCATAGCTTGTTTTTAATCGATTTACTTGTTATCAAGTCCTTATAGTCTCATTATTTCTTTAGCCCATCCACATGTTGTACTGTGTAAAGGGATACTTGCTCCCTTTCCTGTTTGAAAACAGTACACTTTTGTATTTTTGAAGGTTTAATTTCTCACATATGTGTACAAGTACTTGTGTTTTGAAACCTAATTCTCGGTCCACTGTACTCGGTGAGCAAGGCAGAAGGGCATCTTCGAAAAAGGGTTCTTGTGTTACTGAAATCCTCTGTTTTGTCTTTGCACTCCTTAAGTGATACCTGCACTTGAAGATCTTCTGTCTACAGCAGTTCCAATGCAGTTTCTGGCTGTTAATAATAATTAGAAGGCGAAATGAGCTCCGAGTTCAAAAAGAGCATAACTGGTGCAAAGGGTTAGTTGTAGTTTTAAAGAAATTGTGCCCTTTCTCATCAGCATAGACACAGCCAGTAGTTTACCTTAGTGGCAGGCCACTTGTACCCATGTGTTGCTTGTGGCAACAGTTCAATTATTAACACTTTTGTGACAGTCGCACAAAAACGTATATAGAAGTCGGTGTCTCGGAGACCACCTGCTCGTAGCAACCAGCAAACATCTGTTACAACAATGAATTAAAGATTCTCTCTCCAGCCTGTATCAGGACATTTCTCTTCAGGGCCACTGAAATCGGTCCAGAAAGGCAGCTGAACAAAGTGGCCTGACTGCAGCTCGAACCGTAGCCAGGTCTTGATAGGAATGGGACCAGTGTTAACATTCAACTCTTGTGTTTCTGATGTACTGTATTTCAGGCACCGATGCCACGCTTGAGGTTGATCAAGTGTGCAGCATCATGGTGCTGGTACCAGCCCAAACTCACTGGGTGCAAGGCTGCCTCCAACAGGTGCTCTTGCATCTGTAGCAAAGCCTGCCTGTTGTTTGATTGATTTTTATCTTCCCCCTTGCGCATCTTTTACATTCGCGCTTCACAATTGGAAACTACATCAGGAGGCTGGTGAATTACTCCGAGTTTGCATGTGGAGCTCTTTCACTTCCCAGCTCTTACCCCCCACTCATTGCACAGGGAGTAACCTTACCTGCACTTACACATGAATGGTGTCAGCACTGTCCCCAGCAGTTTCAATGGCTTGCCCTGGTTAAAAAGTGAAAGAAACTGCTCGGCACTTCCCTCCCACCAGCATAAAAGCACCTGTGAAGATGATGGAGCATGCCCCCGGCACCACAACTATAGCATTAATAGCTCACTGACTGCCTCGGGGTGGTGGGGGGAAAGCAGGAATTGCACGCACAAAGCACCACCAGCATAAACCGGTGCGAGGAACCACATGGCAGGCACAGAAACTCAGCCCAGAGGTGTGTGTGCCATTACTGATCACATCAGTATAAATTTCTTAAATTTGTGGACAGCGATTCGGTACAATTTTTTTCACCTGCTGGGTTTAAAGTGAATGCTGAGCATTCCGCACATTGGACCAATTGTCACTCTGCCGAGCAGAGACAATACATGCGGGTTTTTTCGAAATGGTCGCCTGTTTCCAGCTGTACCACTCTTTTTTTCTAGATTGAGTTTCTAGTTGTGTATGTGATGCACCAACCCCCGTCCCATGATTGCACTAATCTCTTTCTCACTAATGATGGGCACGTAAGGATTTTTCTACTTGAAACTGCAGAATTTTCCCGTTTTTTCCGTTGTAATTGCTGATTAACGAGGTCAAATTTAAATGAATGCATCAAAAAAAAAAATCAACTTTATGCAGTGTTGTCACTAGGCTTAAAGCTGCAGGAAAAACTTCACGCCTTAGAGAGCCGTCTACTTTAATGTGCGATACTCTTAATTCACCCTCACTTTAAACTAACCCACCGTTACCCTCACCATCTGACCTGTAACCACCAGTACTTCACCATCGTGTTCTCGAGGTGAAAAGACTCTGTCCAAACACAGAGCAGAATCTAGAGCTGGACGGCCAAGTGCTAAAAATGCCTACAGTGAGCCATGTGTAAATCTTGCACGTCCGCCATTACACTTTACTGAAGCCCCGGTGATGAGATAATGAAATGATATACGCCGCGATGATGACTTGATGAATTTTCAATATTTTCCCAACCAAAATGCACTATCGGCATAATAAATTGAACCGTGTAAGCCCGGTGGAGGGTGGTACCAGACCCAGTTTGTTTCCTGTGCGGATTGCAATTACAAAATGTCTCCATTGACTTTGCGGAGTTCCTGTTTCTCCCCCTGAAGTGTCTGTTTTCATCTGTCATTGTTGGAATAAGCCTGCCTTTTTGTATCTGAATTGAGCATTTTTGGAAATGCAGTACAAAACGCTGTAGAGCATTGTGAGGAATATATGATGGATTTATACCGTTTCATAATGGTGAAATTGTGCCTTCTCCCCTGTTGCATTTTTTATACTGAAATTTGTACACGCCATCCTCCGCAGTTTGTACACTTAAAATGGACAGAGAGCATGTTTCTGGGTCAGTTCCTGAGTCCCTTTTTAAATGCTAAACTCTCAGGTTTTGTCACTGACTATACCTGATAAACAGACTCGACCTTGCTCCTTTCGATTGGACTATGGCCGAATTGCTATCAGTAATTTAGTTGCCAGTGCAATAGTGTGACAGAATACTTCAGAGCTGACTGATACCTGTGTTGTCCTTTTGGCTTTCTTTTTGTAAATGTTGCACTTACTGTGTAGACTGATGGGTTTAAGAATACCAAAATCCTTGTATGTTCTTGGGCACTTCAGTTCTGTGGGTCTGTTGTGAATGTTCTAGTCAATCTTCCTGTACAAGGGGAGTCGAGACCAGTTGTAGTCCAGGTGAAGTGGGGTTAGATAGCAGGGGCGAGGGGGAACGTGTAATTCAGTCCCCATTTTGCAGTCATGCATTCTGTCCTTTATTTTATTTTTCCATTCAAAGTCCGATGTCCACATTTAGAATAGAAACTGCTTCTAGACCGGTCACACTGTAATTATACCCTCCTGCCAATGGCCGTTTGCAATTCACTAATAATTGCAGTGTAACTGGATTCAGGAAGTGATGAGAAGAAGCACTTGTCTCTTCAGCACCAAAGAAATCCAGTTCCAAACTGGCTTCATCTGTTCATCTCCTGAAACATTCTGAAATAACATGGCGTTGTTGGGCTCTGGGGCCTTGTTCCCACAACTCATCTGTGCCATCATGTGGAGAAAATCAAACCATTTATAGTCAGTCCTGTTCGATCAGCTAGTTGTAAAGCAATACTTGGTGGCAAGTAGTCTATATGGTCTCTGGGTCAGTTTAACCCAAAGAGTGCAACATTCGAGAAATAGTGAGGAAAGGAAGCGATTAGTGGCAGAGGGAATGTGCCGTGCTTCTCCATGTTCCTCCAGAAACCCCATTGACTGCTGGCTGGCATACTGACTGGAGGAATTGGCACCGACATAGATTGCAGGTACTGCCACATCTCAAAGACCAGACCAGACCAGCAGAGACTAACAATCTGCTGAGTGCCTGACAACAGACATCCACGTGGCTTTGGTAAACTGTGCTCTAGCTATTTTAATATTGCCTTCAGTCTGGCTGTCTTCCAGTTCCTACAACAGACTTTATCCCTTTTTATCAGCCTTTCAAAGCCTGCATTAAAAAAAAACACTGAAGCAAGTTTGCTTAACAGTGAATGTTCATAGTCACATGCAGGAGGGGCAGGATTACAGATGCAGTAGGGGGGGGGGGGGGGGGGCAGGGGGAAGGAGGAGAGGAAGACTGATGGGATTAATTTTGAAAGCAAAATGGACAAAGGCCAACCTGGAACCAGCTGTAGGTGACCTACCTCCCTCACCGATGAGGACACCACCTATCTCTCTAGGGATCAGGATGATGGGGGATTGTAGGTGTGATCCTCTGTACTCTGCTCATTGGCCATTGGTTTGTTGAATAAATCTATTCTGTCACCTTTGGGCCTAGTAGAAATAGCTATTCTCCAGGCTGCCGGTCTTCTCCCTCACTGATGTCTCTTCCCAGTATTCTTCCACTTCCTCCCTCCTCCTAAACTGGGATAATGAGAAACTGGATCAGTTGGAAAAAATGAACTTTTAAATGTAAGCTGAAGATTCAAGTATGAACCTGCACAAGGGGTCAACAGAGGGAAGGGCACAATTCTTTATTTTTCACATTCTGATTATTGTAAGTACCCTGTATTTCCCCCCCCCCTCTGTCAAGACCATACAGTGGTGCTTATTATTCCAGGCAGCACGTGTATTTTTAGGCTACTGTATGTGTTAGAAGACATGTTGCTGTGTGTATGTATACTTAATGTATTGTTCAACTGTTGTATAAAATTAAAAAAAAAACAATTTATTTCATTATTATATTGTCTCCGTTGTGATGTGTAAGGAGTGGTGTGATTTTTGTACTCCACAGTTCTGGTCCCTTATCTCCAGTCATCTCTCGTGGTCCATTGGCACAGTCTTGTACTGCAGGCTTGTAACAATCCCAGCACTGCTGCCCACTTGGGGAGCACGAAGTGGGTTGCAAACAAAACAGTGAGAATCTGCCAGTCCTTTTCATTCACCAACTGACCCTTGCTGGTTTTCCAGGTACAGAGCACATCAGCAGTACAAGGCCAAAATCATAGTTCCTCCTGTAAAGACGCCAGTGAGTACGTAGGAGGAACTGGGTGGCGCAGTGGCTTAGACTCTGGCCTTTCACCACCTGAGATTGGTTCAAATCCAACCCAAATTGATAGGATCCAAGTCTAGCTCCTGGCTGTAAAGGTCCGATATCAGATGAGTTTTGGCAAGTCTTACGAACATACAAAATTGACGGGCAGGAAAAGGCCAGCTGGTCCATCAAGCCTGCCCTACACCATGATGGCTGGACCCTTCTCTGGGAAAAGAAGAACTGCCTAACATCCAGTCTGTTCCTACTCTTAGATAGTGTAAGCTCCTGTCCTCTGGTCCTTCCCAATCTTCATCAAGCTTGAGTGAGCAAAGGCCTACAGCACAAACCATCACTAATTGCCAATGTCGCTCCATGAGGCTGCAGGATGGCAAGTGTAGGAAACGGAAAAATTGTTGCAATCGGTACTTGGGGGGGCATCGTGAGGTTCAGGCTGAGGCTTGTTGGTGTGGAGTTGCAGGAGCTTTACTCGGCATCTGGCTGTGCTGTGCCTGACTCCGGTGTGCTTATTGCTCACATTTGGGTGCCTCAAATGGGAAAAAGTTCTGCTCTCAGCACTAACATCCCCTCATCTTAATGAGCAGAAGAATTGAGAGTTGATGCAGCTTTGCACACCAAGAGCATCCAGACACAAGTGGTTCTGGACCAAGCCCAGTACAAGCAACCCACTTAAATTGGTGTGTCCACAGTTGGGTTGTAGTGATCTCCTTGCATTGGGTCTCAAGGGAATGTTGTAGCTCGCTCCATTCCCACAGTCACCATTGAATAGGCCACTGTGCACCAGTTCCTTGAGGGTCTATTTGCAGTATTCATGCATTATCGAAGCATTACTGCCTTGAAATGTCTGCTCAAAGTATCAAGAACATGATAACCAAGGTGACCTGAAGTTTTGATTCCCACCTCAATTACAATTGTGAAATTCTTCCTTGAAGGTGCAACAGAGTAGGAAGGATGGTACATTGTGAAGCATCTGTGAGGACTTCCTCATCATTTGAAATTCAACCGTTACATGCAAAGCTTTTTTTTTCAGATCAACTCCTTGTCACTGTTGAGCCGTGTCTGGCTTGCTGTGTGTCTCGCATGTATTTTAAAAGTTCAATTTTCACCACATTCCTAATGTTAGTTGGACAGTCAGTGTATGATCTTTCGTTACACCAGGTTTGTACTGGCACATTTTTGTGCTCTCGCAGCTGGTTGAATTCCTAAAAGAAAGACTTTCATTTCTATAGCACCTTTCATGACCACTGGACATATCAAAGTGGAGTCACTGTTGTAATGTAGGAAACGTGGCAATCACTGTGCGCACAGCAAGCTCCCATAAACAGCAATGTGATAATGACCAGATAATGTTTTTGTTATGTTGGTTGAGGAATAAATATTGGGGATAACTCCCCTGCTCTTTTTCGAAATAGTGCCATGGGATCTTTTACTTCCACCTGAGAGAGCAGACGGGGCCTCAGTTTAACATCTCATCCGAAAGACAGCACCTGCGACAGTGCAGCACTCCCTCAGTACTGGGAGTGTCAGCCTAGCTTTATGTGTTCAGGTCTCCTGGAGTGGGACTTGAACCCACAACCTTCTGACTCAGAGGTAAGTGTGCTACTAACTGAGCCACAGCTGACACTGGTAGCTGTTTAGGTGTTGGTTGAGGGATAAATATTGGCCCAGAACTCCCCTGCTCTTCTTCAGATCTTTTACGCCCACCTGAGAGGGTTTAGCGTCTCCTCTGAAAGACGACATTTCTGACAGTGCAGCTGGGGAGAGATTCTGAGAGATCTTAAACAGACAGTATCCCTTGGTTATTTCCCCGCTCCTTCTATGGTACTGAAGGGAATTCCTTGTATGTGGGGAGGGGGGTTCAGAGTACTCTCTTGGAGATACTGCCAGATGGTTCCATTCCCACCAGCAGCCCTCCAGTAGCTTGCCCAATTCCTGAGTGCATCTGACGCCAACACACGCAAACTTACTAGTAATTATTGGATAGAAATTTAAAAGGAGTAGCCCTGGTTAACGTCATCACCCTGCTTTCTCTCCAGGGCCTCCAAGCCAACTGGGGCCTGACATGAGGGAGGTTGAATTTCAGTCGAAGAATGAGTCAGACGCGACCGAGGGCAAGTAACGTATGCTTTAACTGAGAGTGCGTGCCTGTTCCAAGCTGGATTAAAGCACACCACATTCCTGAATCATTCAAACCACACAGACGAGTGGGTTGCCATTCCAGGACACAGACCAGCCGGGAAGTTCATTGCTACCATTAACATAATGGGGCGCTTGCTTCTCTTTGTATGAGGGTCTCTTCAATTTTTGAGTTGGCCACATCTTGCACGTGCTGTGTGTTTTTCCCATTAATACAGTCAAGCTGTCCAATAGGTGTGGTGCTGCCTCGATCTTCAGGTGCACTTTTTACCAGTCCTGGCTTCCATTGCCGATCGCTGCCTGCTGCTTCAGACAGCCTGCTCACTTTTATATGATCCGTCTACAAATGCTCTTTCGTGCCGGTAAAATCATGAACAGCTGCCCAACTGGAGAAGATTTGACAGCAACTTCTAACGCACCTGAACATTAAAGGGACACACAAACCATTTATAATACAGATCTGATGGCAATTTCAGGCGGGCAGTTCTTCGCCCTTTAAGCGTGACAGTATGTAGGCTAGTGTTTAACAAAGTCATAACAGGCCTGCCTATGCTGCACAGGGGAATGGATACAAAGCAGCTCAGATTGAAGGGGATGAAGATTTAGTACTTCAGTCAGCCAGCTATCTTCAATCCCCTAGTACAGCAAGAAAGGACTTCCATTTTGCTGGTACAGTCCTACCCACTTATGTTGACATGTTGGGGAACCATTCTAATTTTGTCAACATAAGCGGGTATGACATATATTTGGACGTTTAAAAAATTGTCATATAATAGTAAACAGTTTTATCTGCGACACTTGCTCTTTTCAGATTAGCGCTGGTAGCCAACCCAAGGACTCCACTGCTTCTTCCATTCCTTTCTGCCACTTCCGATTGAGCAATAAATGTCCGCAATCCTTCGCACATGGTTGTCCCATATTGCAGTGGGCTTTGTCCGGCTGCTCTTAAAAAATCAAGGCTGCCTGATTCATGTAGTCCTGGAAAATGTACCGGAGACTTTGGGCTGGATTTTCATTGACCCGTGGAGGCGGGTTTGGAGGCGTGTGGGGGGTTAAAATTGCAAAAACTGGCGGGCGGGCACAAGTCCACCTCCATCCCGCCTCCACGCAATTTTCATTAAATCGTGTCTGCTGGTCCCGACTCCGTCCCGCCTCTAAGAGATGGGATAGGCTGTTAAGGCCCTTAACAAGCACTAAATTGCCTCTATAATGCCATTTTGAAAGGCCTTTGTGATTTTAACCCTTGTTCTACGTGAAGTGCCTGTTCTGAACCACGATTGTGAAACCTGGCGGGAGCACATTTGGCTGGCTGGAGATCTCTCTCGCTCTCTCTCTCTCTCTCGTGGTGTAAAAATATCTGGGAGCAGACTTAGGGCTGCTGCTGTTCATTTTACATCCAGGTCCTCTCACAGCAAAGGCCAGGCAGTCTCTGAAGACCTTCAATGCAGCAGCAATGATGACATCATCAGAGGCGACTTTCAGACTGAAACCACTAATTGGTTCATGGGTTCCCACATGCTGGAACTCAATTGCCCAATTAGGTGAAAATTGCATCAATCTCCCACATCCAATTGCAGGCTGGTGGATAACACGACCCCAACCCGCCCCAGTATCAAAATCCAGCCCTTTGACTGGTCGAGGCAAGACAAGTCATCAGATTTACCGTCAAGAGAAGGGCCTGTCGGCATCAGTGCTAATAACAGAAGGTCTTTAATACTTAAGCATGCCAGAGTTTATCTCAACCTCGACATAAACAGTAAATATTTGGCATTAATTTGCAAAGAAGGGGATGTCGAGATAAACAAGTTGGACATAAGTGAATCGGATTGTACCACAGATTTGATCCAATCAGTCGGAGTTGGTTTCTAAGCCAAGTTCCAGAGCTGACGGGCCGGTGGATTTGACTGAGTCCACCCCTCTCCCCATCTTGGCCTGTAGCTTCCCTTCCCTTCGATTTCTGTCCAGTCAAACCCGCACCAATAAAAGGGAGCTGTCTTTGAAATTTACCTTTGATTCCATGTAAAATAAAGCAGAGTTGTTCAGCAGAAGTCGAGGCAGTTAAAAGCCCTTCCTCACTGCTCTGCTGATGGTCTATATGTTCGGGGCCAGGCCAATGTTTTGGCATCACACGTATCGACCTATGTGGCACTGGCTGAGGCTGTTCAGCTTTTGTCTTAAGGCAGCTTCAGTGTCCTGCAGTTACTGTGATTTCTCAGAGAATCATTTCAGAAGAATAAACTTGTTTGTATCACTAGCAAGCTCTTTAACACACACACTGACTGGAGAATAGCGAGAAGGTCTCCTCTTGCTGCGCAGGGACCGTTTGATGGGTCTGTTCTTTATCTGCTATTATCACAGGAAGTAAATCATAATTAAACAACTAGTATCAGTTTATGTGCAGTTTGATATGCTGAATCAATAGGTTTAGTAGCTCCTGTGGTGACGGTTTTACAGAGATGACTGAATGCAGCTCTCACTCTGGGCCCAGAACCTTTGGCCCGAAAATTAGACTTAATACGCGAGAGTACGCACTGTGTACTCTCGCGTTTTAGGTCTCCAATTGCCGGTTTCCAGCATGCACTGCGCATGCGCGGGAAACCGGCACTTGGTGAACTCAAAAGGGGGCGGTTCCTAGGTGAACCGCGTGCGCGCTACAGGCTGCGCGCACGCAGTGCACTTAGTGCTTTGAACGCGCAGGTAAGCATGGAAGATTTTACACATAAAGAAAGGAGGCGTAAGACCCTCTTTTAACAAGGTAAGTAGTTAATTAAGTATTATTTTAAATTTTTTTCAACAGGTTTATCTTTTTTAGAGACTTTAAAGACAGGTAAGTTTATTTTTATAACTTTTAAAAAGATTTTAAATTTTTTCAAAAATTTAATTTTTTGTTTAAAGTGGTTAATTTATTTAACTATACTTATTTTATTAATGTGATGGCTTTAAAAAAAAATTTAATTGAGGTTTAGCTGTTCTTTTGGGGGGGTATAGATTCATAGCTTTCACAGCACTTCTGTGAAAGCTATGAATGAAAGATGGTGTGCTGCCATTGGCTCTAACTGAGTCACGTGATCCCAGAGCTCGCACGAACTAACTCCGTCTCTGGGATACGCACACACTGCACAGCTGCAGCCTTGAAACTAAAGTTCGTGTGAGCCCGGAGGGAAAAGGTAGGCGCGCAGTGAGATATCGCGGGGAAGCCTTACCCCCGCAGGAACGCTCCGTGTTTAATTTCTGGGCCTTTATTTGCAGTGTTGTCCATGTGCAGGAAGAGGCAGAGAATTACAGTAGGGAAAAAACTCATGACAAATCTCTCCAGCACATCAGTGCATTCTCACATTAATTGTTATTATGAGTCCCTCAGCTAGATGCTAAAACAATGACATTTATTGGCCACTCATTGAACTTTACAGTAAAGGTTGGATTCTCGTTGGCTGATTCACCTGTGTCCGAAGGTAAGTGTTTTTTGGTTTCATTCACAGGATGTCGGTGTCGCTGGCAAAGCCAGCATTTATTGCCCCTCCCTAATTGCCCTTGTTAAGGTGGTGGTGAGCTGCCTTGAGCCGCTGCAGTCCGTGTGGTGAAGGCGCTCCCACAGTGCTGTTAGGGAGGGAATTCCAGGATTCTGACCCAGTGACGATGAAGGATGGGTGAAATATTTCCAAGTCAGGATGGTGTGTGACTTGGAGGTGGTGGTGTTCCCATGCGCCTGCTGCCCTTGTCCTTCTAGGTGGTAGAGGTCGCGGGTTTGGGAGGCGCTGGCGAAGAGGTACTGACTTCCCTGATGCTTGAGCTTAAGCAGTTTAAGCAGTGAGTAGCTTTACCAACCAGACCATGAGGGCTGTGGATGGGACTCTCGGTATGTGCTGGTAGCAGATCGGAGCTGGGGCAACAGTGGCGGGACTTCAGCAGCCTTGAGTGAGGGAGGGAACATCGCCCACGGTTCCCATTGCAAATACATAGCCAGCAAACCCTGCTCGGTCGGTCCCTGTAATCGATAGTTTGCCCACACTCACTGGCCATTTGGTGGAGGGTGTGGAGAGCTTCCAGTTCCCTGAGAGCAGGACCCCAGCCAGGAGTCAATGGGGGGGAAATTGGATGTGGCGGGGACGCAAAACAGGTGGAATCCCATTTTTAAAAATTCATTCACGGGATGTGGGCGTCGCTGGCAAGGCCAGCATTTATTGCCCATCCCTAATTGCCCTCGAGAAGATGGTGGTGAACCGCCTTCTAGACAACTGAGTAGCTTGTAGGGCCATTTCAGAGGGCAGTTAAGAGTCAACCACATTGCTGTGGGTCTGGAGCCAGACCGGGTAAGGACAGCAGATTTCCTTCCCTGAAGGACATGAGTGAACCGGATGGGTTTTTGTGACAATCCGATAGTTTCATGGTCACCATTACTGATACTGGCTTTTTATTCCAGATTTAGTTAGTTAACTACATTTAAATTCCCCAGCTGCTGTGAACTCGTGTCTCTGGATCACTAGCCCAGTAAAATAACCACTATGCTACCGGCTCCTACTTTGCCGACCATTATACCACCCCCTCCCCCGATATTCAGCTATATTGGTCAGTGGAACTGACTATCGGGCCGAGCGTATAACCACCTGTTGTGCGTCCTGCCCATGTTCAATTTCACCCCCAATGACTTCAAGAGAGGGGGGCAGAGAGAGGAAAATTGGTGGCTGAAGGAGGAGGAAAGACAAGGCCATTTTCTCCCAATGGTTGGATTGGAGTCTGCCTGAGCCGGTTGGATTGGAGTCTGCCTGAGCCGGTTGGATTGGAGTCTGTCTGAGCCGGTTGGATTGGAGTCTGTCTGAGCCGGTTGGATTGGAGTCTGTCTGAGCCGGTTGGATTGGAGTCTGTCTGAGCCGGTTGGATTGGAGTCTGTCTGAGCCGGTTGGATTGGAGTCTGTCTGAGCCGGTTGGATTGGAGTCTGTCTGAGCCGGTTGGATTGGAGTCTGTCTGAGCCGGTTGGATTGGAGTCTGTCTGAGCCGGTTGGATTGGAGTCTGTCTGAGCCGGTTGGATTGGAGTCTGTCTGAGCCGGTTGGATTGGAGTCTGTCTGAGCCGGTTGGATTGGAGTCTGTCTGAGCCGGTTGGATTGGAGTCTGTCTGAGCCGGTTGGATTGGAGTCTGTCTGAGCCGGTTGGATTGGAGTCTGTCTGAGCCGGTTGGATTGGAGTCTGTCTGAGCCGGTTGGATTGGAGTCTGTCTGAGCCGGTTGGATTGGAGTCTGTCTGAGCCGGTTGGATTGGAGTCTGTCTGAGCCGGTTGGATTGGAGTCTGTCTGAGCCGGTTGGATTGGAGTTTGTCTGAGCCGGTTGGATTGGAGTCTGTCTGAGCCGGTTGGATTGGAGTCTGTCTGAGCCGAGGGCCTTGTCACTGGTACTGAAGCACGTGGGTGCTCCAATTGTCTTGCAGCCAAGTAGGAGGAGGAAACAGAAAACCGCACCAGTGAAAGATTCAGTCAGGAATCTTATTGGTGAGAACTTGTCGAACAGTTCATTCCACATACCCAAGAAATCAGCCAGTTGGACAACTTCTGTCTCACTTCCAGAAGCCACGAAGCAGCCTGGCAGGACACCCGCTGGAGCACCAGTTGAATGATCTCGGAGCCAAAGTTCTTACTGTTTACATCTGACAGCACACAATACAGAAAACTCCCCAGTTGCTGTGCTTGTGTGTGCGTGTGCGTGTGTGTGCATTTGCGTGTGTGTGCGCGTGTTTGTGTGTGTGTTTGTGCGTGTGTTTGTGTGTGCGTGTGTATTTGTGTGTGTATTTACATGTGTGTGCATGTTTGTGTGTGTGTTTGCATGTGTGCGTGTATTTGTGTGTGCATGTTTGCGTGTTTGCATGTGTGTGCGCGTGTTTTTGTGTGTGCGTGTTTGCATGTGTTTGTGTGTGTGTTTGTGTGTGTATTTGTGTGTGTATTTACATGTGTGTGCATGTTTGTGTGTGAGTGTTTGCATCTGTGTGTTTGCATCTGTGTGTTTGCATGTGTGTGCGTGTTTTTGTGCGTGCATGTTTGTGTGTGAGTGTTTGCATGTGTGTGTGCTTGTGTATGTGCGTGCATGTTTGTGTGTGCGTGTTTGTGTGTGTGTGTAGAAAGGGAGAGGGCTGGGGTTCGTGCAATGATTTGCCGAGAAGAAACTTTGCTTTCTTGTCATCATTGGCCACGCCATCAGCTCCCGAGCAGAGGAGGAAGGGGCTGGGAGTTCAACTCCCGATCTGGACTGATCGAACCCGATTGGGCGTGGTTTATTGCTTTGAAGCCACAGTGTGTGACGAGGTCGCGTGTGCGTGTGTGTCCTTCCAAGAGGGCTGGGAAGAGGGTGTGGGGAGGGAATGCAGGAAGTAGGCAGCATCAACAAGAGCACTGGCACCCTGCGGATGCACGCGTCCTATCAGCTGCTCACATGTTGGTTGGGAGAAGTTGCCAGTCCAAGGCACTCTGCTGCCAACTGAGGAGCCTGCCGATAGCGGGAGGGAGGAACAAGGAAATCACTATGTAAAGCTGAGCACTTAGAGTGCGGCACATGGCCAACACAGACACTGTGTGCTGGAGCCTGTGGTGAGGGTGAGCACTGTGCAGACAGTCAGAGAGCTGACAAATACAATGCCCATGTGGTTGAGTCACACAGACTCTGCAGTACAAGAAACATCTTGAGCGCAGTTTCATTACAGCTCGGAAGTATCTGCCAAATTGCTCCTGGTTCATCTGGATTGAGATTGTTTTCAAATAAATTCTGGGACGCTATTTGCAGCTAAGCGGGTGGGTGGAGACGGCAGGATTTGGGATCACGGGCCCTGCGCAGTTCCAGCCCTCGCATAGAGCCCGGGGGGAGGGAGGGACAATTGGAGAGAGGGAGTAACTTGGGCTATAGAGTGAGGCAGGCAGAAGCCAGGCCTCGGCCTGTTTGGGGATGGTGCATGGGTTGGAGAGACCACAACATGGCCACTGGGAAAAATGGGAAATGGCTTAACTGAAGCTTTTCTAATGAGCCACATTTTCTAAACTCTGACAAACTCTAAAACCTACCGTGGACAAAAGGATTGAACTTCGAGAGTGCCAACAAGTTAAATGGAGGATTCAAATGTGTCTGAAGTGAAACAATGTCTGTGCTTCTAAATTATGCAAAGTGCAATGATAATTGCATTATAATAATGGGCAAGAGAGGTGGATAAGGCTACAGTTTAAGCAAGGGGTGATCCTAACTTCGTAAACAAACTGCTGGAACATGTTATGAAAATCACCAGACACACAAAGATTGAATTATAGCTCTGAATTCCCTTCAAAGGGATTTCTTGTAATGCACTCGATTCTAAAATCAGTTTCTGGGATAATCCGACAACCACTTGAGTGTCAGCAGTGGCTCAGTGGGCAGCACCCTCGCCTCTGAGTCAGAGGGTTGTGGGTTCAAGTCCCACTCCAGGGACTTGAGCACAGAAATCTAGTCTGACACTCCAGTGCAGTGCTGAGGGAGTGCTGCACTGTCGGAGGTGCCGTCTTTCGGATGAAACGTTAAACCGAGGCCCCGTCTGCTCTCTCGGGTGGATGTAAAAGATCCCATAGCACTATGTCAAAGAAGAGCAGGGGAGTTCTCCCCGGTGTCCTGGCCAATATTTATCCCTCAATCAACATCACTAAAACAGATGATCTGGTCATGATCACATTGCTGTTTGTGGGAGCTTGCTGTGCGCAAATTGGCTGCTGCATTTCCCACAGTACAACAACAACTTGTATTTGTATAGCGCCTTTAACATAGTAAAACATCCCAAGGCACTTCACAGGAGTGTTTTAAGACAACAAATTTGACACCGATCCACATAAGGAGAAATTAGGGCAGGTGATCAAAAGCCTGGTCAAAGAGGTAGGTTTTAAGGAGCATCTTAAAGGAGGAAAGAGAGGTAGAGAGGTTTATCACAGAATCCCCACAATGCAGATAGAGGCCATTTCGGCCCATCGAGCCTGCACCGACACACATCCCACCCTATCCCCGTAACCCCACGTATTTAATCCCCCTAACACTAAGGGTCAATTTATCATAGCCAAATCAACCTAACCTGCACATCTTTGGACTGTGGGAGGAAACCGGAGCACCCGGAGGAAACCCACACAGACACGGGGAGAATAGGCAACAGAAGGCACGGCCACCAATGGTGGAGCGATTATAATCAGGGATGCTCAAGAGGGCAGAATTAGAGGAGCGCAGATATCTTGGGGGGGGGGGCGGATTACAGAGATAGGGAGGGGCAAGGCCATGGAGGGATTTGAAAACAAGGACGAGAATTTTGAAATCGAGGCGTTGCTTAACCGGGAGCCAATGTAGGTCAGCGAGCAGTGACTACACTTCAAAAAGTACTTCATTGGCTGTAAAGCGCTTTGGGACGTCCAGTGGTCGTGAAAAGCGCTGCAGAAATGCAAGTCTTTCAGTCTGTAATGTAAGCGCTCGGTCACTCCTTCTAACTGTGCAGTTACTTCACTGATAACCAGGGCTTCATTGCAAGTTTGCAGGTTCCACATTGAGCAGAGCCATTGCTGACTTGTGCACAGTGGATTAAAGAGCAATTAGTAGGAAGCAGAGCTGGTGAGCACAAGTTGCCATTTCCTGTATGTGCAATGGCCCCACAGTAAGGCACATCTGCGGTGAGCTCCAACACCTCTGTTCAAACTCATGCTGAGTCACAAATCTTTCATATCCATCCTTCCTTGAGCTTTTCTTGCAAAGTGCCAGGAATGATTCCCTGATGTGACAGAGTTGTTTTTTTTACCTCCGCCATCTTCAGTGAAAGAATGTAAACGATGGCGAGACGGTTAGAGTGTTGCCAATATAACAGGGTATTTGTCAGTTCTGTGTTCAGAATGATATAAAGCCGCTCAGTTCATGGTTTTAAACGGTAGCTCGAGTCCTGTGTCCTGCACTTTCCCTTTCCGGCATGGTCTGCCATTTGCCATGAGCCACCCTTTGAAGATCGGTGAGGTTACCTCGCCGCAGTCGTTCGCGCCTCAGTGCGTTTGGAAGCTGCTCGTTTTAGCCGAGTGCTCTGTTGCCCAATAGTTGTGGCCGGTTTGCCTCGACCATTCTGTTTTTTTATCTTGTGATCCCCTTCATGACCTGATAGGGGTCGTTAAAATTATGAAAGGGTTCGATAGGGTCGACATAGATCAGATGTTTCCACTTGTGGGGGAGTCCAAAACTAGGGGTCATAAATAAAAAGAAAGAAAGACTTGCATTTCTACAGCGCCTTTCACAACCACCGGATGTCCCAAAGCGTTTTACAGCCATTGAAGTACTTTTGAAATGTAGTCACTGTTGTACTTGTGCCCAGCAAGCTCCCACAAACAGCAATGTGATAATGACCAGATAGTCTGTTTTAGTGATGTTGATTGAGAGATAAATATTGGCCAGGATACCGGGGAGAACTCCCCTGCTTTTCTTTGAAATAGTGCCATGGGATCTTTAACGTCCACCTGAGAGAGCAGACAGGGCCTCGGTTTAAAGTCTCATCTGAAAGACGGCACCTCTGACAGTGCAGCACTCCCTCAGCACTGCACTGGAGTGTCAGCCTAGATTTTTGTGCTCAAGTCCCGAGAGTGGGACTCGAACCCACAACCTTCTGACTCAGAGGCGATATATAAGATAGTCACTTACTCACCAATAGCCTGCTCACTGATGCCCAGTTTGGGTTCCACCAGACCACTTGGCTCCAGACCTCATTACAGCCTTGGTCCAAACATGGACAAAGGAGCGGAATTCCAGAGGTGAGGTGAGAGTGACTGCCCTTGACATCAAGGCAGCATTTGACCGAGTCTGGCATCAAGGAGCCCTAGTAAAACTGAAGTCGATGGGAATCGGGGAGAAAACTCTCCACTGGCTGGAGTCATACCGAGCGCAAAGGAAGATAGCTGTGGTGGTTGGAGGTCAATCATCACAGCTCCAGGACATCGCTGCAGGAGTTCCTCAGGGCAGTGTCCTAGGCCCAACCATCTTCAGCTGCTTCATCAATGACCTTCCCTCCAACATAGCGTCAGAAATGGGAATGTTCGCTGATGACTGCACAGTGTTCAGTGCCATTCGCAACTCCTCAGATAATGAAGCAGTCCATGCCCATATGCAGCAAGACCTGGGCAACATTCAGGCTTGGGCTGATAAGTGGCAGGTAACATTCACGCCACACAAGTGCCAGGTCAATGACTATCTCCAACAAGCGAGAGTCTAACCAGCGCCCCTTGACATTCAACGGCATTACCATCGCTGAATCCACCACCATCAACAGTGGGCAGCACCCTTGCCTCTGAGTCAGAAGGTTGCGGGGTCGAGTCCCACTCCAGAGACTTGAGCACAAAAAATCAAGGCTGACACTCCAGTGCAGTGCTGAGGGAGCGCGGCACTGTCAGAGGTGCTGTCTGTCAGATGAGACCTTAAACTGAGGCCCCGTCTGCTCTCTCAGGTGGACGTTAAAGATCCCATGGCACTATTTCAAAGAAAAGCGGGGGAGTTCTCCCCGGTATCCCGGCCAATATTTATCCCTCAATCAATACCACTAAACACAGATTATCTGGTCATTAACACATTGCTGTTTATGGGAGCTTGCTGTGCACAAATTGGCTGCCGCGTTTCCTACATTACAACAGCGACTACATTTCAAAATAGTACTTCATTGCCTGTAAAGCGCTTTGGGACGTCCGGTGGTCGTGAGAGGCGCTATAGAAATGCAAGTCTTTTTCTTTTCTTTTAGGAGTACTCTGTGCTCCAAGCCCATTGTGACTGACCAAACTCATTTCATCGCACCCTCACAGCCAGATAGAGAATGGTTACCAAAAGTGTAAACCCCGAGGTAGGCTGAGAGGTGTCCTTCCGTCACATCACAGAGCAGTGGGGCGGAAGACTGATTTCCCCTCTTCGTCCACAGTCTGGAGGTAGGCCAAGTTCCTGGGCGAAGGTCCACTGGTGCGGACTGCGAAAAACAGCTCAAGCAGATATTTTTTATGATAGCAAAAGGTCTTCGACCTGAAACGTTAACTCTGTTTCTCTCTCCACGAATGCGGCCTGACCTGCTGAGTTTTTCCAGTGTTTTCTGTTGTTATTTCAGATATTTTTTATATTTGTTTGCCTTGGGAAGTGGGCGCCCCTGATGGCAGTATTTATTGCCATTAAGAGTGAATCATGTAGTGTGGGACTGGAGTCACGAGTAGGCCAGACCGGGCCGAGGTGGTCTCTGAGGGACATTAGTGAACCAGTTGAGTTTTTACGATGATCCGGCAGCTTCCGTGGTCATTTTTTCTGGTGCCAGCCACAAATCACCCGATTTATTGAATTCGATTTCACAACTTGCTAAGCTGGGATTGAAACTCAGGACCTCTGGGCTGCTAGTCCAGCCCCATAACCACGAGGTCACCACCTGCTGCAGTCCTGTGCTTTTGACATGTGTTCCTCTGTTATTTCGGCCTGCCTTTCTTGAAGTGGCCGCCTTTTGCTGGTCATTGGTTGGAGGGTTGTAGGGACCAGTGCATCTCCAGGATCCTTGAGCCCACACGGTCAATCTCGGGAGGCTGCTTAATCCTGGGGGAGAATCTCAAACATGGGGAGGGAGGGCACAAGAGCCGCGCTTAATCCAATCCTCACTCAACATCTCAATGTGCTGACCTTCCAGCATGGGTCACTGAACTGTGACCAGGAGTGGGAATGCTGGGTGACTCTCTCTGCCTCTCCACTCTGTACAGTTTTGGTCTCCTTATCGAAGGAAGGATATACTTGTCTCAGAGTGGGTGCAACGAAGGTTCACCAGACTGATTCCTGGGATGGAGGGACTGTCCTATGAGGAGAGATTGAGTAGACTAGGCCTGTATTCTCCGGAGTTTAGAAGAATGAGAGGTGATCTCATTGAAACAAGCAAGATTCTGAGGGGTTGTTTCCCCTGGCTGGAGAGTCTAGAACCAGGGGTCACAGTCTCAGGATAAGGGGTCGGCCATTTAAGACCAAGATGAGGAGAAATTTCTTCACTCAGATGGTGGTGAATCTTTGGAATTCTCTGCCCTAGAGGGCTGTGAATGCTGAATCCTTCAGTTTATTCAAGACTGAGATCGATAGATTTTTGGACTCGAGGGGAATCAAGGGATATGGAGATCGGGCGGGAAAGTGGAGTTGCGGTCGATGATCAGCCATGATCTTATTGAATGGCGGAGCAGGCTCGAGGGGCCGTGGGGCGGAGCAGGCTCGAGGGGCTGAATGGCGGAGCAGGCTCGAGGGGCCGTGGGGCGGAGCAGGCTCGAGGGGCTGTGGGGCGGAGCAGGCTCGAGGGACCGTGGGGCGGAGCAGGCTCGAGGGGCCGTGGGGCGGAGCAGGCTCGAGGGGCTGAATGGCGGAGCAGGCTCGAGGGGCCGTGGGGCGGAGCAGGCTCGAGGGGCTGTGGGGCGGAGCAGGCTCGAGGGACCGTGGGGCGGAGCAGGCTCGAGGGGCCGAATGGCCGACTCCTGCTCCTAATTCTAATGTTCTTATGTTCCACCTCTCTCTCCTCTTTGACCAAGCCTTTGGCCTCCTGCTCCTAATCTCTCTTTCTGTGTCTCGGTGTTAATGTTTGTCTGATGACGCTCCTGGGGACGTTTTCCGATGTTAAAGGTGCCATATAAATGCAAGTTGTTGCTGATTCCTCTTCCTCGTCCCAGGACACTGAGGGCCAATAGTTCGCGCTGGGCTGTGATCGGCTGATTCCACACAGACCAGGGGTGAAATCCCAGCCCTTCCCGCCTGTAGCCACCGAGCCATTCCTTTCTTGATTTATTGTTAGATTCCCTTCAAACTGTGGCCAAAAGAAACAGGAGCAGCAAACACGACCACTGATGTCGTTGGAACGTCAACAAGATTGCACAGCCCTCTCCACAGATAGGAGGGTGTGTCTGGCAAAAACAGGAAGGCAGATTATTATCTGAACGGCAATAGATTGGGAGAAGGGGAAGTGCAACGAGATCTGGGAGTCCTTGTGCACCAGTCGCTGAAGGTAAGCATGCAGGTGCAGCAGGCGGTTAAGAAGGCAAATGGTATGTTGGCCTTCATAGCGAGAGGATTCGAGTACAGGAGCAAGGATGTCTTGCTGCAGTTGTACAGGGCCTTGGTGAGACCACACCTTGAGTATTGTGTGCAGTTTTGGTCACCTTATCTGAGGAAGGATGTTCTTACCATGGAGGGAGTGCAGCGAAGATTCACCAGGCTGATACCTGGGATGGCAGGAATGACGTATGAGGGGAGATTGAGTCGACTAGGCTTATATTCGCTAGAGTTTAGAAAAATGAGGGGATCTCATTGAAACTTATAAAATTCTAACAGGACTAGACAGACTAGATGCAGGAAGGATGTTCCCGATGGCGGGGGAGTCCAGAACCAGAGGTCACAGTCTAAGGATAAGGGGTAAGCCATTTAGGACTGAGATGAGGAGGAATTTCTTCACCCAGAGAGTGGTGAACCTGTGGAATTCTCTACCACAGAAGGCAGTTGAGGCCAAGTCATTAAATATATTCAAGAAGGAGTTAGATATATTTCTTAAGGCTAAAGGGATCAAGGGATATGGGGAGAAAGCAAGGACAGGGTACTGAATTTGGACGATCAGCCATGATCTCATTAAATGGCGGAGCAGGCTCGAGGGGTCGAATGGCCGACTCCTGTTCCTATCTTCTATGTTTCTAAGACATGTTGCCAGGTCACCAGCAGCTCTTTGGGACAGCTGTAAGTCTGCGTGTGTGGCCTGCCTGTGTACGGTGCGAGTCGATGGTGGATTCCTGCAATGAGGCTATTTGACTTTTTTTTAAATGGTGACAGGAGCCGTTGAGATTTCACTGAGAGAAATCGGGGCGAGATGAGGTGAGGGAGCTGAGCCGCCCAAGCATTGTGCTGGGGGGAGGCCGGTGGTTGGGGCGACCCCTCGCCATTAGATCGGCCTTCACGGGGGGGGAAATGGGCCGAGGGCAGCTAGCCAACTCTCCAGGACAGACCCGGGGTCTCCAGGAACTCATCTCCTGGGCACTGCTGTGAGCAGCCCGGGAAAGATCATCAGAGAAGCATTCAAAAAAAATTGTGGGTTTGCTCATTTTCTTTGAATAATTTAATTTATTAGTTCTAAAATTATTGCAGATGGGGGAAAAGACCGGCTGGGGTAGTCGGAGACGGGTGATTCTTTGCTTTATTCGTTCCTGGGATGCGAGCGTCACTGGCAAGGCCAGCATTTATTGCCCATCCCTAATTGCCCTCGAGAAGGTGGTGGTGAGCCGCCTTCTTGAACCGCTGCAGTCCGTGTGGTGAAGGTACTCCCCCAGTGCTGTTAGGGAGGGAGTTCCAGGATTCTGACCCAGCGACGATGAAGGATCGGCGATATATTTCCAATTCAGGATGGTGTGTGACTTGGAGGGGAACTTGGAGGTGATGGTGTTCCCATGCACCTGCTGCCCTTGTCCTTCTAGGTGGAAGAGGTCGCGGGTTTGGGAGGTGCTGCTGAAGAAGCCTTGGCGAGTTGCTGCACTGCATCTTGTGGATGGTGCACACTGCAGTCACGGTACGCCGGCGGTGGAGAGAGTGGGGGATGGGGTGCCAATCCTGAGATGAAACCTCCAGCAATATGTCCAACCAGAGTTGGATCACTAGGCCGAGGCCTTGAAGTGGGGTGGGAGAGGAGGGTGCGGGGAGGAGGGGGGATGGAGGGGGGGAGGAGGGAGAATCAGGAATCGAGCTGCCCTGTGTCCTTGATCATTGCAGCCAATTACAGAGCAGTGGTGGCAGAGAGCTGGGGCAGATTGCCAGGCCGTGGAGAGCCTAACCAGGGTGATGAGAAGGAAAAACAACATCTGCAGGGAAACAGGGAGTGGCGGGGATTAGATAAGGTGACAGTAAATCAGGTGACGGACTGGAACACCCTGCTTGTCTTTTCAATCAGGCACGTCGCTCGCGTGTCACTGAAGGTGAAACCCAGCACGGCAATCTTTGCTAATTGCCCCGAATCAGGTGGATAATGACAAACCCTAATTGACTCTGTCTCTATGGTTACCAAATAACTCTTGGGCAATCCGACTAGTGCGACATATTTATTATTATTCCCTTTAAAACACACTCACACCCTCACTCTCACACTCACACACTCACCCTCACACACACACTCACACACACTCACACACACTCACACCCTCACACACTCACACACACTCACACCCTCACACACTCACACACACTCACACCCTCACACACTCACACACACACACACTCACACCCTCACACACACTCACCCTCACACACTCACCCTCACACACACTCACACAC